>JAHREE010000194.1:24526-169713 GCA_033628505.1 Tringa tobata | reverse complement strand
TAACACTAATGGACAAGATCCCTTTTCAGATCTCAAATGTAGCTTGAAAAACAAAGTCCAGCTCCGTAAGTGCGCTTGTAGTCATGGTCACAATTCTCCAATGTTTCACACATTGGACCTCTCACATGATGGCCGGGTGGGAATAAAAGCTATCAAATTGAAGTCATATGCATGGATTGGACGGGGTTCTCAGATGCAACAGGTCAGAGGCCATCATAGGTTGGTGGGAAGGGGATGAAATGTGCCTCACCTAATTTTGCCATCTCTACCTTGAAGAAGCCATCTGAAAATGCTGTGGCTGCAGCAGGTTCACAGCATGTACCTTTGCTTGAACGTAGCATCGTCCCAGGCAGAGTCCTTCTCCTCCTTCCACTGAAATGAATGCTGATGTTCACAGACATCAGGAAGACAAAAGGGAAATATCTCCCCATTTTCCCTCTCTGCAAGTGCAGGCACTTTAGCAGCTTGTAGGTTTTGTCACAAGTGAGGGAAAGTTTTATTTTGGTAGCCCCCATTAAAGCTTTGGCAGCACATCGTGGCCTGTTTCGGGACCGGCACTGTCTTGGCCTGTCTTCTCATCAGGCTTTCTCTCCTGCTCCAGACACAGCTGTTAAGGTAATCTTTCCTCTGAGATATTCTGTCCTGGAAACCAGCATCTCGGAGGCTCTGCTCCTACTCGCATGGAAGCTGGTGGAAGTGCTCGTGTTGAGTTCAGTAGGAGCTGGAGTGAAGCCTCACCACTGTTTTTGGTTTTTTTGATTGTGGGTTTGTTGTTTTTTTTTCTTTTCCAGACTATCATAGTCATCTCTTTCCTCTGATGCTCTTCCCGGTTCTGCAGTTCTCTTGGCTCTGCTGTTGCAAAAACTGCCTGTTCCACTCTCTTGATGCTAACCATATCCAATATCTTGATTGCATTTTCTTTTCCTCAGCATGCAACACTCTTACCTAAACTAATCAAGAGCTGTTGTCTTGGTGATAAATGAGAAATGAAGATAGGAAAGGGTAAGGTATTTTATTAAGCTAGCAGACACAGTTGAAGCAGCACATTGAACTGTCTAACGTACTAAGATTGGATTTTGCTGCATGGGGTGTTTTTACCCCCTCAAATCTCTTGAAGGGCTTCTTCCCTTAGATGTGTCTGCTTTTTCCTAGATCTGTCAGTTTGTTTAAAAGATACTCTGTCTTTCTACAAACTACCGTCCAAGTGGCCTGTGAAGCTGTTATCATCTCATGTGTTGGGACTGTTAGAGCTTGGTATCTGCGTTAACGTCTGCTTGTGCACAAGGTGGGAATGCAGGCTGTAGGTCTGGAAGGACTGTGTAAATCAGTGTCCTGGTGTCACACTCCTACACCTTATGCAAGGCCTGTTTTAAGTGAGTTGACTTGCCTGTTGCTTCTGCTTTTTCTGGAAGACTGTTTCAAAGACTCATTTCTCTAATGTTTTAAACTTTCTTCTAATCGGCAGCCAAAATATATTCATACCCTGTACATAAATAGCTGTTCTCCTTCCCTGGTGTCTCCCTCTGGATGTATTTATAGACAGTAATCCCATCCAGCCTTCACTTTTCCAGGCTCTACAAGCCAAGCTCTTTTTATCTGTAGTCTTCTAATTAGACTGTCCGTTTTTCCTACTCATCTTCTCCACCTCTTCCAGATTGTCTTAATCTTCCTTGAACGTGTTAAACTGGAGTTGCACAAGACATTTTACCTGCCTTTTTAATGTTACTTTCCCTTTTTAGCTCCTCTCTGGCCAGCGTTTCCAACGTTTTCATATGTCCAGGTTCTGTAAGAGACCTGCTGTGCTGCTTGGGGAAGGGAGGAGGGACGCTGGTGGCAGCTCAGGTGACTGCAGCTATCCAGGACCCCTGCCATGTGATGGAGGGATGGAGAACTGGGCTTGCTGCTGTGGCCCAAGGGGATCTCATGGAGCAGCTGTGAGCTTCATCCTACCACTTTCATCAGCTTTCTCTGCAAGCCGCACAGGAGCTTGTCTTTCCCAGTAGCATCTATGGAGTTTCATGGAGTTGGAGAGACAGATGTTGCCTGGTTCTGTAGCAGAACAGGGCTAGCTGTGCCTTGGTGTTTCACCGATGTGAATCATTAATGACTTCTTTTAGAAGAATGTTGAGCAAATTATTTCTTTGAAAGAGATAAAACATTGATGAATGGAATTTTTTCCCTTCTGAGGAAAGCTTGAACAATTAGGGAAATGGAAAAGTTTCAAAAGAAACCAAAGTTAGCCATGAAATTTTATTTTACAAAATTTCAAATGAAATCCAATCTTGGTTTGGTTTCATGGCTATAATATTTGATTCAGTTGGACAGGAGTGGTCTCACTAGAGACACCTTTCATCATTTAATAATCTTCTTTCCAGCCATGCCTGGAAATGAACATGAAGAAAATCCAAAAGCGTAGTCATACTTCTGCATGCTTAATGTATATCTTCCAATTTACAATTTGGAAAGCAAGAGTGGCATAGCTGGCCTTGCATGCAAAAGTATATTTCTGAATGATTCAAGCTGTAGGATTGGAACCAAATCACTGAGGCCAAAAGACAAAAATAGAAACTTTCACTTAGAGCTGAGTCATTTGTATTTTCAATACAGCAATTGGCGCTCTGGCCATTCAGAGCTCTTTTGGTTCCCTTGATACCTTTCCCTTGAACACCATCAATGTTCTTTGTGGTCTTTGCTGCTCCTTTGCAGCCCGCAGAGGGCATTGCAGGAGGGACACGGGACATCCCCCTTCATGGCAAAAGCCAGCCTTTGCCCTGTGCTTGCCGGAGGTCATTCCCATCCCCTTCTTTCCCTGCCCAAAGGCTAGTGGTGTGTCTGCCAGGCATGATGGTGCCTCCATGAGACAACCTGACCCCTGAGAATGGTATTGTGGCCAGTGATGCTCAGAGTCTTCTTGCAGATGAAAAAGGGATGAACATGTGCACATGAAGCTGCTTAGCACATGAAGCTTACTCAGGGGAGAGGGCAGAACCTTCACTGTCATTGACAATGGCCCAGTTTGTCATGGTGGTAAGCTGGGGATGGCAGGGTTATCAAAGGGCTCTGTGTTGGGTACCTAGCCACTTGGTGAAAAGTCAGAAGGAGAAGAGAGAGGAAGAGGCAGCAGCCCCGTGTTTGCTCTTGGATCCTGCCATTCGTTCAGCCTGTGTAGGTTGTCTGGTGTTGCCTACTGCAGCTAAGGAAGCTCTAGAAACAGAGAGGGTGAAACTAAATGTGGGGTGTGGAGCGATGGGAGTCTTGCCTGCTGGTGTGCAGGGCCGGATGGGGGTTTGTGTAGGGTTTTTGGCACACAGGAGGCTGGCTGCAGCCCCTAGAGCCCAGGTGTGATGAGGGGGTGTCCAGTCACGGTGCTGATGAGCTGCCTCTGCTCTGACTCTGCAGCAGGGACAGCAGTCATAGAATCATAGAATGGTTAGAGTTGGAAGGGACCTTAAAAATCATTGAGTTCCAACCCGCCTGCCATGGGCAGGGACACCTCCCACTAGACCAGGTTGCTCAAAGCCTCATCCAGCCTGGCCTTGAACACTTCCAGGGATGGGGCATCCACAACTTCCCTGGACAACCTGTTCCAGTGTCTCACCACCCTCACAGTAAAGAATTTCTTGCTGGTATCTAATCTAGTCCTGCTGCCTCTCCTCCATCAGCCATAGCCCAGGGCAGTGGAAGTGGTGTGTGCACTTCTAAAACAGCCTGTGGGGAGCATTGTGTCTAAGGTAGAGCTGTCCTCCCGCAGAACACAAGAGACACATCCCAGGCCATCACGTGTCATAGTTCTTGTTCCTTGTCCCTGGATGGTTGCAGGTATAATTAATGACCCTGAAGCTACCTTGCAGTTTTCATCGTGATGTGTCCGCTGGCGTGGTGGATCTGCTCTAATGGTCATATTCCAGTGTGTATTTCTTTGTGCTCTCTCTGAGCTCATTGCCTCATAATGGCTTTGTGTAGCCTCTTTGGTGCTTCAGCAAAATAGGAGCAACCGGCTTGGTTCCATTTGAACTTCTTGGGCAATGTAAATAATTTCCAGAGTCCTGGGGCTCTGGGAGGCGCATGCACAAGTGCAGGAGCCTGCTCAGATCTGGAAGAGCTCTTCAGCTCCAGCTTAGTGCTGGCTCTGACAGACAGACCGACAGCTTCACAGCCATTCAGGCATCTGTGATACTGCCCACTAAAGACTGCCGAGTCTCAGCGTTACTAGTATATGAGATTTTTCATTCCCTCTTCCCCCATTATCCTGCATGATGGAGAAACAGTTGTGTAAGCTAAAGCTCTGGGAGGCGTCTGGTTTTTGGAGCCTCTTAGAAAGGCAGGAGTCCAGAGCATTTTTCCATCCTGGACTTAATATTTTCCTTTCAGGTTTGCGTTAGCAAATTGTTTTTTTCCTTGCAGGTTAAAAGTGTTTCTAAATCGAAAATTTCCAATGGCTCTTGGTGATAATTGGTCACTTTGCGTTGCTGTACCTAAAATTGTCAGCATGCCCTTTGCAAGATCCTGTATGCTTGCTGGAAGACATTTAATGCAGATCAGCACTTTGCATGCGTGGTACTGGCATGTAAACAATTTAAAAATAATTCCAGATTATGCAATAATAAGGAAAAAGATCCCTTTAGTACTGCATTTTTGTCTTTGAAGTGTTTCAGGTCTGGTCTTTTGTAGGTTTGTAAGTTTCCTTTTGGGGCAGTGTGTTGTAGATGCAGGTCTCTTTTGTACTCAATACATCATCTTTTCCACTGCCTTGACAGGCAGATCTTAGTGCAGAGCCACTCCTTTAATTAGCTGAAATAATGGATGTTTGGGTGAAATGGAACCACAAAAAATAGGCAGAAAAAGTGTGTGGAGGGTTCCCTCTCCACCCCGAGAAGCTGGCACGTCTCACTCATTGTGAAGAGAGATCAATCAGGGTCAGAGGGACATGGCCCAGTTCTGGCATGGTCTGTCCAGAGGTGATGCTGAATTTCCCAGATAAACCATCCTGTTATCTCTCAGTTGTATTTACCATCTGGATTTACCATAACTTTCCCTCCTTGTCTTCTTACAGGGAGGTTTATAAGTGGTTCTGAGCATCTTTGAATCCTGCTGGGGGCGTTTTATAGCAGAATTGGTTGGGCCACATGTATTTCGCCTAAATCTGAGAAAAAGGTGAAATAGATCATGGGGTTCTTGCTGCAGGAGCCTCCTTTTGCATGGATCTGGGCCAGGTCCTGGCTATGGGGCCACTTGGACCACGTGTGTGTGGGCAGGAGAAGGAAACAACTTTCCTCCTGGGAACAGGCCTTGGTCAACGACTGTATCTTTTAAAGAAATGAATGATTGAAATAAAGGGATGAAACCTTTTAACTTTTTTAAACAACAAATGAAACCTTGTTTTGAAGGGTCAGCTAATCAGAGAAGGAACACAAAGCGTATCTTTATTTCATAAAGCATTTTTACTGACTTGGGCTGATCTATTTTTTATTTTTTTTAAATTAAAGAACTCAGGGTTTTGTTTTTTCTTTCTGTTTTGGGATGGGAATTATTTTTCAGTATCTCAATTTTCTTACCCATCTAAGTGGAAAGAGCAATGTAGGACAGATCCATCATCCTTTGAAATCACTGGAGGCTCCCTGTTGGCTGTTGTTCAGTTTATTAGTCTGAAGCTTTTCAAAGCAACAGAAAATACATGAGTCTGTTATTTCTGAGTCTCTGTAACATGGCTTTCCATTAATTTTGCAAACCAACCTGCCAGAGCTTCTGTGGAGTAGTATTAAAAAATGTTCAGGGATGCTTGTGAGTTTTTAAGAGTTTGGGAGGGTTGGCTTTAAATACTCAGCCCATCTTAAACCTCATCTCTGTCCTATTTTTTTGTTTGCTCGGTGGCAGTGCTCAGAAGTCAAAATGTCAAAAAATTAAGCTGGCAAAGGTTAGCTGTAGCCATCTGGTGCTGTTGAGGAATTAATGTCTGAGCCTCCCTGCCCACCCCCATCACCAGATCCCTTCTGAACCAGAGGCTTGGATTTCACTGTAATGGGACATGGAGATGAAAATAACTGTCAAGGCTAAAATGTAGCAGTTAATTTAGACAAAGAAGCAGCCAGCAAGCCAAAGGATCCAGTGGATGCTGTAAGAGCTGCTTGTGCTGAGACAGAGGTGGGTGGCTAGCAGTCCAAGGGATTGATAGCTTAATTGAGCATCGCTGAATGGGATGCTGTGTTAAAGCCATCATCTTGATTTGCTCCCGTCTCTGGAAATACCTGCACACATTATGACAAGGTCAGTAGCGGTTTTAAAGTTCTATTATTATTGTAATTCTGTTTTGGAGTCAGTTAGCTTCCTGCCCTATTTTATCCTGTGTTAAGCATCT
Organism: Tringa tobata; assembly: GCA_033628505.1. Classification (NCBI taxonomy): domain Eukaryota; kingdom Metazoa; phylum Chordata; class Aves; order Charadriiformes; family Scolopacidae; genus Tringa; species Tringa tobata. Next base: position 163,358 of record JAHREE010000194.1, on the reverse strand, counting down.
CCTTTATATTTTTCTCTACTAAACAGAAATATCCTAGTTAGTTGCCAAAGAAATCCTACTTTATCAAAGGTACTAATATAGCACTTACAAACTGTGAAGTTATGTGTCAGAAACAGGAATGCAGTGATTTGGGATATAAATATAATAATCTATACAGTGTGCTGTTTTGTTATGCAGCTGTTTGCTGATTCACAGCATTGACCTGCAAACCCACACCTTTTTACTGAAAATGCCATCCTATCAATTTAGACATTTCAGATATTTTTTTTTTCACCTGCTCTAATTACAAGGCCTGAGACTGGGTCTCTCTACATATATCTCTGAAATTCTCATGGTACCCTTTATTATTAATAAGACCTATTTTTGTTTTGTTTCTCTGAGCTGGAAGAGCAGTCTGTTGCACTTTAAAATTGATACTGCTGTAACCTTTGAATGGCAATAAAATAACAGTGCTTTTTTATTAATAACTACTGTTTCCATTGGAATATTTTTAAAAGAAAATTAGCCTTGCCCTTAGCTTATGTAAAAGGCTGTTACTGCAAAGCAAATCTTAACGGCTACGTCCAAAGTATAAAATATTGAAATCAAGAGTGGGAAATATTTCCGAAGTTAGTTGCTTTCATACAAGCTCTTAAGCAGCGTGAGGAATAGATGAAGGATGTGTTTTTAACATTGGCAAATGCCTTCTGTTTTTCCCTTACAAACAGCACTTGGTTTGCTTACAGTCATTGAAAGTAAGCAAAGAAAAGAAGCTGTGGGTCTACAGAGAATTTAAATTAAGATGATGCAGAGATGATGTGGATAATGGGGAATAAACCCCGTAATCTTACTTTCATTGACATTCAAACATGTTAGAGAAGTGAACCCGCACCGTACCACCTCGGTTCAAATTTATCTGCTTTCCTGCTGAAAGCTCAGAAAAGGGGGGCTGGTGTGGGGCAATGGTTTTGGGGGAACCTGTGCCAACACAAGAACTCCCAGATCTGTGTGCAATAAAGGAAAAACCAAAGGAAATCAGAATGGCTGTGTAAGAGCTTCTAGAGTTTCTAGAAGCATTTTATTACAGGAGTATCCAAGAAGGACTGATAGAATATCATAATTTGCTATGCTGTGTTGCATATAGCAATTGCTTGACAATCAAACAGTAATGTAGACCCTATTGTGCAGAAGTGCACCAAAGTGCAGAAGACAGTTCCTAAATCCGTGCAATCCAAGAATTAAAAGCACTTTGTTACATCCAGGCTGAAATGCTCAGCATGTTGCATGATCAAGTCAAAAACCAGAGGTTCAGTATTATTCAGCTTCAGTATTGCTCTTGTATCTTGTTATTCAAGGCTATATGCAAGTGAGGTGACCCTATTATGAAAGCCACGAAGAGTTTAGGTAAAGAGCGTGAGATTTGTAGGGTTAAAACCATAGGCAGAATTTCTTTGGATTTCAGCCCAGATTTTTGCTAAAAATGACTGATGCACGTATTGGCAAAAGTTTATTCCCAACCTACACGAACGCCAGTACTGATGAGATAGTTCAGTCATTCATCTTGTAGAAATAAAACCGTTTTTAGTCAGTAGAATGTAATTTTCATCTTTTTTTTTCCTACTGGTGAATATAATTTAAGCTTATAAAACATACTACTTCTTATTTTCCATTTGTATTTCAGAAGTCAGTATATCATTTTTTAAGTCACCAGGAAGTCTTCTGTGAATTGGGTAATTTGGGTGGTGAGACGCTTAGCAATGGATGGCTTCTGTGGTTTTTGAGAACTTAGGAATGGATGGCCCACCTTCTTTCATTTAACCTGTGAAAGCTCAAGTTAACTTTGACAGACTTTAACTTTGGCTGAGGGCAGGCTTTTTTATCACACTGTATCTCACCAGTTTTGCTCTTTTCAGGCTTGTAATTAGTTCAGCTGCAAGGTCCTTTTTTTGCTGAAGACCTTGGGCAGCTTTTTTTCCTCAGGTCTTAGGCAGGAAGTCAATTTACTCTGCAGAATGCAGTCACAGAAAGGAGTTTTGATGACAGTTACAGAGGAAACCTGAATGATGAGTAGCATTATCTTTCTGCCAAGAATATTTAAATATAAATATATTGGTTTCAAACAGTAGAATTGCCCAGATTTCTTACATTCAATTAAGCTTTTATTGACTTCTACTTGATGGATGTTCAAATGTTCAAAACTGGGCCGTTTTATTTAGATCAATAGAAAGTTCTTACTTGACTAAGGCAAGACTAAAATTGAGTTTTGGAACTAAAATTAATATCACAGAGATTCTGATTAAACTGCCAGATAACTCTGGGAGCCCATAAACTCCACGAAGCCAGCCATTTATGACATTCTCATTCCTGGAGTGTCCAGAAGTTCATACCTAACGTACATGAGCAGACTGCAGTGGTTGCTGGTCAGCCCGTGTTCTCCAAACAGTGGTGATGGTAGCAGTCGTTGTAACTAAGCCATTACACTACAAAGGACTTAAGAAATTTTGAGGGGGCCAAAAACGTAAGAGGAAGCATGACACATTAGCCAAGTAGTTTCATGAAGTAGTCATTTGGTAAAACACAGAAGCGGTCTTGGGATTAGGGTCTAGCTTGTGGAGTTCCTCCTTCCCTCAGCTACAACATTGTGGTCCTCTTGTGCTCCCTGGCCAACTGATTTGGTAATCGTCCCTTGGACAGTGGGGCAGTTCCAATAGGAGAGGTGGAAAATGCTCCTGTAAGAAGACCTCTGGTATGCCAGATGCATGAGAGGTTGGCTGGAGACCTCTCTAATAGATGAAGTGACTCCAGGATCTTCTAGATCCCAAATGAATCTCTGACCATCTTGTGCTCATCCCCCCCCCTTCCCTGGCCCTGATTTAAAAAGAAAGATGGCCCTGCTCAGTTATTTGGCAGAAAGGATGTGTCTTTACATGTAGAAGAGCTGCAGATGTTGGTCTTCAGTGATAGACCCCAAAATCAGGAGTGAGACTGAAAGGAAGTAAAATTTGTCTCTCCTTTCAGCGTTTTTTTAGTTACCAGTTTAAAGTTGCTGTGCTCTGTCAGTCCCAATTTGCAGAGTTTCCTGCTCAGCTTTCCAGCTGTTTTGTATCTCTGATGTGAGGCATTTTTTTCTTCCAAGGGGAATTCCAGTGCTTCTCTCTAGGTTCAGGATTTCATCACAGGGCACCGAGCGTGGGGAGGCCGTGTGTTCCAGTAACTGCAGTGTTTGCTTGGATCCATACTTCTTGATTTTACGGTTCTGAGTTGTTTAGACTACAGAACTGTTTTGCTTTAAAGCTCTCTCTTCCATCAGCTTTTAAACAATTACTTGCTTAAGAATCGTTTGCATTTCCTACCTTTGGTGTCCATTACAAAGAGAATTAAGTCATACGTGGGATTTTTACAGATCCCTTACGGGTGGGTGGTCTGCTCTAAAAGATTGGGCCATATGTTGGATTCATTTCATTTCCCACGTACCCTCTAAAACTACAGAATTATGAAGGCACCACACCTATTAATGTGAACTCTGAGATGCTGTTTATTATGCTGTAATTTAACACCACATTCATCTGCCTAGATTTCTGCTGCTTGTCCTTCACACGTTCTGCATCATCTGAGAAAGGTTATTGATGTGGGCACATTTTTAATGGCACGAATCTCTGGAGCCGTCTCCGATGTCTGAGTGATTTGAGCTTCATTTAAATAATTGATGAGAAGTGTTAGTCAGAATCTATTGGTGATTCAGACTGCATTATTCAAAGATATTTACTGACAGTTATAGATTGGTCCAAATTTACTTCTTTTTCCAGGATGTGTTAAACTAGGTGCTGCATGACATATGTGTCTATTTTTAAGAAAAATAATCCTTGTAAACATATGTGAAAAGCTGTAGACTTAAGGGCTTTATTTAACCAGTTGCAAATAAGCAATAATAGTCAATAATGGTTTCTCAGGAGAAAGTGAGTATGAAATAGTCTCTTTTCAAGTGAAACCTGCTTCTTTTCTGTGTCTTCTATGTCGTTCAGGAGTCGACCTGAACATCTTACTCGAAATTCAATGACTTCCCTGCGGCTTCCCCTGTCCTGGTACTTGGGGAGGTGGGTGAGACTTCATGGCTGCCTCTTCATTAGCCACCCACCGCAAGCATCTTCTCTAATGGCTTGCAGCTTTTAATCTTTGACATGTAAAAACTCTTCTGGCTCCTAACGGTATTTAAAAAAAAAAGTTTAGCCTAGGAGACTCTCCAGGATTGATCAGGATGACACCGGGCATCTTGCATAGTCTCCTTTTACTCTGTTTTCCCAGAGTAAAAATGTTCCCAATTTATTTTCTTTCACGCTCATTGAGGTGTATGGAGCTGTGGTTGAAAGTGCTGGAGGAATACGGTGGGGTTTTACTAGGCTGTTGTCGGGAGGTGAACGAAGTGTGACTGAAGCAAGGCCAGATGTACCAGGATGGCTCTACAGGTCTTGCAGACACCTTGCAGCTTCAGAAGTGCCGCAGGTGCCAACCTCCTGTAAGCCTTTCCCTTCCCTGGTTCCTGCAGCAGGAGGTGGAGTGTGTCAGGCACAGCAGAGCGGATGTGTCTGTGTGTCTGTGAGCTTTCACACCAACCTCTGGAAACCACCTCTGAGAGCGATTGGGGAACTCACTGTCTCTTAGTTTCATGTCCCTATTGGAAAGTACTTTACCATTATCACTTTCTTTTATCAGGCAACTAAGCATTGAGGCTTTTTTTCCTCTTTTTTTTAATTGTGTGCAATAAATATTTCACTGAAAATAATTAACCCCCCTTTTTTGTTGCCAGGATGCATCGACATTGTAGCTGTGCACGAGTAATGAACAGGTACTTCTTCCTGACCCCTCTTTTCTATTTTTACTGCAGGAACTGTGGACATGGGTGGCAAACAGTCCACAGTCGGCGAAGTCTCCATAATTCAGACACCTGTGACAGAAAGCATTCAGGATGCTTACAAGGCTGGAGACACCAATAAGGCCCAAGAGTTGATTAAGTTGTCATGTGAGGAGACTGCACTGCAAGTGGAAAAGGTAGGGTTAGGTTACTACTCTCTCTCAAATTTTATTTGTGCTATGGTCAGTAAAACAGGGAAATAGATTTTTTTCCCCATAAAAAGGAAGCAGTTTATAGACTTAGCGAAAAAAAAAAAAGCTTTCCCCCATCAGTACAAAGATGGTTAATTGCCCCCTGGGAAGGTTTTGCTGCTTGTGTTTGGAACTCTATCCTCTGCACCAGCCTCTGCACTGCTCTTCCTTCAGAGCCCTCATTTTGAGCCTGTTCTTGGCACAGCCCTTATCTTAGTGTTTTGGGAGAGTACCTGTGTGTCAAGTCCAGGCATATTGGTTATCTCTAAAACAGGAAATACTACACCTTGAGGCAGAGCTGTGCAAATGCTTTTTCTGTTGGTCCATTCTGTGCCTTGGGCACTTTTGTGGTAGAGCCATACAAAAAAACTATAAATCAAAACCCCAACAAATTAATACAATTAATATATCAACACCAACGGTTTTAATGGCTGCTAGTGTTTATGACATTCTCAATTAACCACAGTGAAAGTGAGTATGTATTTGCATGGGCGTAAATAAATACATAGCTCTGGAAATGCTGTCTTTCTTTGCCCTTTCACTTTACAGAGTTTATTTTGCTGTATTTTCTTTACCAGTGTCAGCTTTTAGGTATTGCAGCAGCATATGGAGATCTGCAGGCGGTGAGGTATTTACTGAAGGAAGCATTAGTGGTGTTACCAACAGAACCTAATGATGACAATGCAGCTGTGGTGGCTGCATATTTTGGACATAAGGACATTGTGAAAGAGCTGCTGGATTCCTTGCATGGTAAGACTATTGTGTTGCCTCTGCCTTTCCTCGAGCTTTTTGGTAGCTGTGTGTTATAGCTTCAAGCAGGCATTATTATTTTTTTTTTAACATCCCTTGAAAGGGGAGGGACTTAGTCATGGGAAAGTGCGTGGAGGGATCTAATCTCTGCTGTGTTTGAATAAAACTTCTCCCATGGGGGGAAAACACATGCATAAAAATATTCCGTGTTTGCAGATTGGAAGTGCAGGAAGATGCCATTTAGACAATTCATTCCCATCAGCACTCACAGCTGGGTGACGTCCCGACACCACTGAGAAATTAGGGGATTTTCGGATTCATCCCACTCTGCTGATCCAGCAGACGCAGCGGTGCTGGGAGTGAGAGTGCAGCATGACTGTCTGCAGAGTAATGCTTTGGGTGCGACACGCTCTATGCTCTCCTGTTTTGACTTTCAGGGGAATTGCTTCTTTGGAATCATCCCTATATTTTAGTTACTTATTATTTTTTAAAATTGTTTTGTAGCACCCGGACCCTGTGTGGAGGGAGGGTCCAGCACTGCTGCTCAGCAGCCCCAGAAAATTGCTCTTTTCACCTCAGACACTGCAGTGATTTCAACAGCTGGGCCAGGCCTCTGCAATGTTTCACCTGAACATAGCTCTGGCTCCTCACTGAAGCTGTATACTTGCCAGTGACCTCAGCGAGTACAGGAATAACCTGTTGGGAAACCTGATTATTTGACGTTCTTAAACTGTAAGAGCACTAATAAGCAAAAGAAACATTCCAGTTTGGGGTTGCAATTAAACGTAGTATTTCCTTGAGCTGGTTTTGTAACCTAGTAGCAAAAATTGAATTATATTAATATAATACGCTCAGTAATGAAAAGTGACTTAAGTAGTTTCCAGAAACTTAGCCCAGTCTAGAACTGACCAAATTCCCTTAAACACTTGCTTCAGAGGATCAGGGGAGGTGCTCTGTACAAACAGCAGCTTTCAGAAGTTTTTGTGCAGGACTTTTCCATTTGTTTCTCTGAGAAGTTACATAGAAACCAGTGACAGGGCTTAGGAATAAATTGCATGAATTTGCACTTTGGCTAGTGCACTGCAGTGATTCTCTCTGGCTCAGTGAGAACTTCTTGTGGCTTACAGCTGACGCGGAGCCTGGTTTTTTGCAGCGTGAGGGTGAGTGATATCGTCAAGTTGTTAACGCAAAGAGCGATGCGATTTCCACATGGAGAAGCTGCAAAAAAAAACCAAAAAAAAAAGAAAGAGTTGACATGTAAACTTGGGCTTGTGGAGGCTTTTGTAAGCGTTTCAAAGGGGATGTGAATTTGTAAAGTAAACGGAGGTGATACTGTGAGTCAGGCAGATTTGAGGACTGCTTACTGTTAGTAGAAATAATCCTGTCATGGGCATTTAGCTACATGGGCAGAATTATGCACGCCTAGAGGAAAGTGGTGTTCTACAGACAAAACATTATTTCAGCAAAAAAAAAGCAGTTTGGGGATGACTAAACCATTAGCAAATTCATGCAGAAATCAGAACATGATATTAGGTTTTAGCCTTAAATGACATTTGTCTAACTTTACTATGAATTGATAGTAAAGAACTTGCCCAAAATGAAATACTTCAAGGGGAAGTGAAATTTTTTTGGGACACTTTAGGTTGCAGTGAAAACAAACTAAAACAATTATTTTGTGTTGTCTGAAACGTTTATTTTTGTCTTATTCATCCAGTATCATGAAAAGTCAGCTGTTTTTCCACATTCTTTGTATCCCCTCTCATGAACTTGGGAGAAGTGGTCTCTCTTGGCTTTTTGGATCTAGTATCTTTTGGATCAGGTCTGTTGCCTCTGGATGTGAAGACAGACCTAGTCATCCTTTGCTACCTCTGCTTGGGATTAAATGTTTGATTTCTCTGATGGCAGCCCAGCAGGCATCCTCGGAACCTTCCACTGGTGCTAGCTTATGCATGCTTAGATCAGGGCCAGTCAAAAAAAGTTTGCCTACTAGCTGGGTAGGTAATGAAAAACAGTTAAGCAAAACTGAAAACTTTGTGCCTGAGCAGCATATGGCTCTTCTGTAAGACTCTTGCAGTGCCATCTAATTCTTTGTAGATCTTCAGGTCTTCACCTTGTACCCTTTGTGGATGACTTCTGCACATCACAGCCCGGAGGCATCAACTAAGTCAAATGCTATATCTTTTTGTTAGGTCCTAGTACTTGCCAACAACTCCTGAACTGGATGCTGGCCATAGCCTGCCAGCAGGGACATTTGGACGTAGTAAAACTCCTAATTCGTGCATACAGTGCTGACCCAGAGAGCTGTGCAGTCAGGAAGAACGAGTTTCCAGTTCTTATACGCTTACCCCTGTACGCTGCTATAAAGGCAGGTATGTGTTTGCATGCTTCAAAACTTTGCCCCCTTTCTGCAATGTGTTTTAAAGAATGGGTTGGGTTGTTCAACTCTAGGAAGGTGTCACTGTGGACTGGATTGCCTGGAATTGTTCTGGATTTCCAGTGGGATAAATCAAAATAAACTTGGCTGTGAATCTTTTGACTTAGCCAAATTTAAGTCAGAGCCTTCCTAAGTCAGATTACTGTAAATGCCTTTCCTCTTTAAACTCCTGGGGAAAAGACCCTTCAAAAATAGAAACCTTGCAAATAAAAGCATTATTGTAACGGACACTCTGGTACACATGCTTGATTTAGGCTGAATAATTTACACTTCAAAGCACAGCTGTGTGTATAGTTTAATAAGACGTGGGGAAACAGAGAAAAAAGAAAGGGCCTGGGCCTGTGCTTTTACATGGTGTCTTTGCTGTCTCGGTTTGACCAAACTAAATCCTATCACTGGAGGAAACAGTCTTCATACAGTTCAGTTCCCTTTTTGCACACCCCCATGGTTTTTTTTAGAAGTGGTTATTTCCCAGGATTTCTGTTCAGCTCCTTGTTGGTTTGTTTACATGAGAAGAAGAGAACAGACAGTCTTTCTGTCTTTTTTCTAAAGGGAATGAAGACGTAGCTGTGTTTCTATTACGGAATGGAGCTTTCTTTTGTTCCTACATCCTGATGGACAGTCCTGAATCCAGCAAACACCTTCTGAGGAAGTATTTCATTGAGACGAGCCCGCTACCAGGTAGTGCTCCAGCAAAAAACGTAAGTAGCCATTTACCTGTCTGAAGAGACGTTTTTTTAAAGGAACATCATGTTAATAATTGATATTTGTTTTTGTGTACCATGTGGCTGGTGATTTTTCTTCTCAACTAAGAGCTTTGTGGTTTGCTACCCATTTAGAGAACAAGCTGTGAAAGTGGCTTTCGTGCCAGTGCTGAATTGCCAGGTGTAAAACGTTAGGCCTTTAAACAGCATCATTGTGCAAGACACTGTGTGTGGCAGCTTCTGCTTGGCAATTTTAACATTAACGTGTGAACAGGGCATATGCTGTGGAAGGGAAACATTGGCTTCATGCTCAGAGCCTTCAGAGAAATGAGCACTGCAGCAGGCTCCTCTGTGACCTCAAGATAATCAATTTAGGTTTCTATTGTGCATTCTGGTTGAAGGTAATGCCACCAGCTCTGTGCTGTCCCAAAGTGTTAGCATGGCACAGACCTAAGCCTGTAAATGCTTCTCTTCCCCTGTGTTTGTTCAGATACAGCACGTACAAATAGCCTTATGTGGCTTTTTGTTAATATGGAGCACGGGTAGAGTAAAGTGACATCTGCTCAAAATACCTTCTTTCCTACTTTAGATCCTCATCAGTAAGAGATGGTTGAGAGCCTTTACTGCTGCTCACTCAGGATGGATCTGGCTTTCTGGAGCAGCATGGAGAGTATTCTGTGTAATCAGATCATATTAGTTGAGCTGCGCTTGTTCCACAGAAACGGTTTTTGATGGGACACAGACGCCAACAAAAAGCAATTGAACCTTTTTAGGTTGGCAAGAACTCTGTTCACTACTTAGCCACTGACAATTTTCATAATTCATTTGCCATCTCTATTTCTTCCTCTGTGGAATGGAGAGATATCCTCATATCTCACAGCTGCTGAAAAACTTAATACATAGTGATGATGCTTTGAGATATACAGATGAGAGGCATTGTTTTCATGCAGTATTATTGTGTTTCATGACTGTCCCGAATCTTTGTATAACTAGGCTATATTCTGCATTCTCTCAATCTCTATTATCTGTCTCCTTTATTCAGAACTGAAAAACATCTCACAGCACACACTGTTACTACTTTATAGGGAAGCATGTAATATTTCATATTATTTCTACTGTTATCCAGCAATTTAGCTATCAGGCATTTTTCAGTTTTCCCCTCAGTATGTAGATTAGCTGGTGTTAAATTGGAGCATCAGAGCCCTGAGCTTTCAATAGTTACAGTTTTCATCAGGTCATAAAAATTTTGGGGTGAAAAATTATGAAGAAGATTTTTCATTAAAGGCTTTGAATCCCATTGCTGGCTGAGTACCTGTTTGCTCAGCTCATAACGTTGCAGGGTGTTGATTCTCTTTTAGTGTTAAGTAAAAATAAGCAGAGAGGTTTTCTTAGTGTTATGAACTTCTCCATTCTCTGTTTTCCTGCCAAAACTCTGTCTCACTGGATTCCTGACGATACTGCGAATGTTAGTGACTACAGTCCACACATGTGAGATTGATTTCATTAGGGTCAATCAGCAGGTTTAGAGCCCTCCCTGTGGGATTTGTAGTTTTGTTGACAGGTAAACAAAAGGAAGCTAAACCCTAGATGTTTCTGCATAAGAGCTGGTAAAACTACGTGCCTTTTAGAAGAAAAAAAAATCCAACCAACTGGGTAATTCAGCTCGAATAAACTTGGAATGAATGTTTGAATCACAGGGAAGAGGTCTGTTTTCCATGTGAACTTGCTGGCAATATTTAACTTAGCTGCTGTAAAAATGACTCAGCTTTGCTGTTGTCACACCCTGAGCGAAGAAGAGAGCAGTCTTAAAACATCAGCTAATTGCCAGAAGGGCCTGATTTTGAAAAAAAGGAAAAGAAAGAAACAAAAACCCAGACCTAGAAACTTGACCTTGATTCTTCTGGTAGCTGTTTATTTTTAATATGTTTGCTTATTTAATGCTTTCTCTTTGAATTCATTTTGGTAGACTAGACTGGGCCAAATTCAGGAGGATTTGTCCTAGTTTGTCTGCGGAGCTCAGGTCTCTGGGAAGTGATGAGCAGACGTCCTGATAATTTTTTTTAAAACACGACTTCATGAAAACTGCAATCAAACTTTTTCTTCATATCTCGTAACGTTCATGAATATAAGTCATCTTATGTAAGGCCTGTGATGCATTTTGCACTGGGAGGAAGCAGAAAAAGATTGTGCGGAGACTGCGATGTGTGTGGCAGCCAGCTGGACGTCAAAACGTCTCTCCTCTTGGACAGGGCAGACCGAGCACCTGATCATTTCAGAATGAGCCCAGAAGTTCAAAAGGGTTTGTCCCATCTGTGCTCTCTTTAAGTGAAAACACTGCACAGTTGACCTCCGATTGATTTCACAGTAGTGAATGCTACCAGCTATGCATAAAATGTGGTTGGAGAGCTTGATTTAGCTGCCACACCTTCCAGGCAGCCATCACGCTGTGCGTAGTACTGCCCTTTTTGAGACAAGAGGAGTTACATCTCATTTTTCTAATATCTGTTTCTTCTTTTTTTTTGTTTTTCTGGCATAAATTTATCCCCACAGCAAACCGCTGTCTTGCAAAGGAGAGGAAGTTCTCCATTTTTACAGGAACAGGTAACAAATGACAAAAAAAAAAAACCTGCAGTAAAGTGGCTGGACTGAGATTCCAGACTTAGATTGATGTAGATGGCATGGAGATACATGTCACTTTCCAGTGTGTGCAGTGTGAGATACAGGGTGGTTTTTTTTCCTTTACAGACCAGAAAAGAGCTTAAACTGCTGCATTTTCCGTAGGAAATGTTTTGCCAAGGATTTTGTACACAAGCATACAAACATACGTGTGTGTGAACCTCCTCTGATTTCTTTACCTGGCTGATCTCGGTAACATCACTATCAGTAAAGAAATCTGCAGCAGTTCCACTCAAGATTCATAGCAGCATTATCGATGGAGAAACTAGATCCCCGTCCTCGGAATATCCTGTCTGCAGCAAGAGCGAGGATCTGTTGGGGCACGTCACGTCAGTTAGGAGGAATGCACAACAGCCTTTTTTTTTATCGCCTTACCAAAAGGTCTCAAAACTAAGTAAATATTTTTTATATTTGTAGTTCATTGTTTGCCCAAGAGCAGCGGGGTTTCTTGCTTCTGCACAATTTCCAGTCCCTTGCCTTCCTCAGTGCATCCCCTGACGTTGCTGCTGCTGAAGATTTCCATTTAGTTTTTAGGACTCGTATTGAGAAATTCTTTCCTTGGCAGGAGATGAGAGTCTGCAGAGGTTTTCCTTGCCCTTCTGAAGAGTGGTAACCCACCCAAGTCAGGCCATGCCCAGGATCTAACAGCATCTGAACACCGTCCCTCTCTTGTTTGAGCACAGAGCTCACCAGGCAGTGCCAAATGGAGAAGGGTTGAGCTGGTCACTGGGCTTTACAAGTTCAGCATCACAGATCTTCGGCACCAGAAACGGGCTTTTCTAGCAAGATAGTGGAGATGATTAAGTATGAGCTGGGGAGGAAATCCCCTCTCTTCGTGGCCTTGCTGCCAGGCTTTCTTTCACTTAATTACATTTTCACCGCAGAGTGCTGAGCCAGGCAAATCTCTAAAGTAACTCCACTGAGGTTACTGGCACCAAGGTGGATTTTGTGGATCCCTAAGTCAGACGAAGGGGCTTGGCTGATCATTTTGCAACAGTCAGGCAGAAGAGACACTGTCAGTCCCAGGCTGTGGATGGGGAGGAGGGCTGAGTGCAAGTAGATTCAAAAAGCTGCTTAGGAGTTGGGGACACCTGTCCTCCAGTGTTCATAGCAGGTATTGGATTTCATGGTCTGATTTTAGAGGTCAATATCTGAATTCTGCAGGTATCTTTCTGTCACATCAAATACCTGGAGGCTGTGGCTCTGCGTTTTTAAGATAAATGATACACATCAATGTAAATGCAAAATAGAGATGAGTATCAGTCTGAAATGAGAAGCAACAGAGACGTATGGTCCTGCTTGCACTCACTAAAAGTAGACTATGGATCTTACTATTACTACATTGGTTGGTGTACTCAAAGAAAAGTACTTTTTTGTACTTAAGTAAGAGCCTGGGCCCACTGTAAAGAGCATCATCTTGAAAAAGAACAGGAACTGAGTGGAGGATAAGCACCATCAGTTCCTTTTTCTGGTTTGTTGTTGTTGTTGTTGTTGTTGTTGTTATTCTTTTAATGGCAGCTTTGTTGGGTGCAGTTTAACCAGGAGGAGAAAAGAGGGAGTTGGAGTCTGTGGTGCATTTTTACTCCTGCTCCCCTGGTAAAAGAGGACACGTTACTGTCCCGTTACATGGGCTGGCAAACAGAGTGTGGGTAGCCTGAAGCAGTGACTGCTGTCGCATAGGAAATCTGGGACTCTGAGTCTGAATTTGGGATGTCAACCTCAGGAGCCTGCTTTCTCCTGTGAGGAGGAAACCAAATGAGTAAGGCAGCTCTCCAGACCTTCATTCCCATTACTGCCAGAATTTCAAAGCCCTGTATGGTTACATGCATCCTCTGTGTGACTGAAGGACCTGTGGATATCCTTTTGCATGGAATATTTGCCCAGATTTTTGGCTGTAATTCCCAATTTTCTTGCTTCTGTTTGTTTAGGTAAAACATATGAATAGTTCAAAGGGTTGGACCCGTATCTGGTCATGGATGCATATCTTAGGAAAGGTGCTATGGAGCATGCCAATTCAGATCAAATGCTAAAAGATGTTCAAAAAGAAAGCCAGGAAAATTTTCCTTCCCTGTTTTCTTTTCAGACCATGGTGTGGATCCTGTGCATCCACAGACATTGTGGCAATACCATTGCCAGAGCAGAAAGTGCCAGGATGCCACTCCTTTCATCTCGGTGTACTGTTGAAAGTTGTCTTGAACTTCCAGGGTAAATTTCCTGTGGATGAAATCTTTGTTACGTGTCCTGCCTAATGCAGGGATCGTAATATACATGGGATAATATTAACAGCTTCAGCGCTGAGATCAACTTTGAATGTAATTTCACTGTTTTCCATGTTGCAGGATGAAAAGTAGCTTTAGTTCCGCAGCCAGATCTTCGTCCCAGATTGATCTACCACCATACTCTGGCAGTATGGAGGCAGTAAAAAGCTGCTTCAGCAACTGCCTGAGATATGTGTGAAGGGCATTGCTTTTCCCCACTGTTGGCAGATGGCTGATCTTCATATCTTCCTTTTTGAGGTTTAGTCTTCCTCTGAGCCAGGTCTCTGTGATGGTTACAGGAGATAATTGATGGGTCTGACAGGCAGGCTGAGACAAATCCACCTTTCTGTAACCCTCAGTGCTGGTTTAGTATTTCCATACCCTGTGTCATGACAGCAATACGGGTAAGCGGGAAGCCCCTTCTTACTAGCAGTTAATTTTTAGCCCATAGACATGTTGTCTGGAACTGCTGCCTAAAAGCTTGGATTTTCCCCTATTCGTTCTGGTTTACCCCCATCCGCCCCCATTTTGGCTGAGTCTCTGCATAGCTTTTGAAAAAACATTGGCATTCCTGGAAAGAAAGTATCAGGACGGAGCACGCTTTGCCAGCCAAGGTTAGTTGTATTCCCTGTTAAATCATTTATCACATATCTGGGCAGACTGTGCTTGTATTATACTTTCAGTAGCTAAGATCTTTGTTACACCTTTCTCTTTTTGCCTGAAAAGGTCATTCCTATTAAAAATTGAAATGAAGCACATGTAGTGGCGGATCAGGCCTTTTCTTAACTCTTTCCTACCCAAGGGGTTTGTTTTTGCTAATGCAGAGTATGTGATGTTATCCAGCACAGTTAGGTAGGACAGTGATGGGGTTTTTTTGATGTATGAACAGAAGTCATGGTGTGGGTTTAATTGTCCTAGCATAAAAAGGCTTTTGTTGGCAACATTCTAAACCACGATATGGTATAAACAACATCAGTAAGAGAAATAGAATTTCCTTGCTTATTATCAGGGACAATTTTAGCTGATCCAGGATGGAGCTACAGTGATGCTGCCCTCCTCCTTGCTCCAGGCAGGCACTTCTCCCTCCTCTTGCATCAGTCCCCTTGTAAGTTGTTTTTTGGTGACCTCAACTGAGAGCTAAACCACTTGAAAAACCTCTCTCTAAAATAAAGAGTAATAGTATTATAAGATAGGGCAGTGCCCTGAATGTGGATGTAAGTAGCCAAACAGATATCACTACTACTTGAGGATTTTGTTTGTAGTGTAGAGCTGGTTTCCTGCATTGTCTGGATTTAGGGATCTGACTCCTGCCAGGAACTCTTGAGGTAATTCAAGGAACTGGGAAAAACTAGTCAAGCATCTCAGCACAAATGTACTCTTTCCCAGCAAGGTTTCCTCGTGCTGGAACGATCTTCCCATCCTTTAGCATCAGTACCACATCCCTGCATCTCTCCTGAAATGCGGGATAGCTAGGGATGGAAAAGGGAATCTGACCTGTGTGTTTATACTCTGTATTACCATCAATCACAACCGATTGCTGTCCAGTGTTGTAAACAAGCTCAGTCTTGGGCTGTTGCAGATGAAGAAAAAATTACAGAGAACTACATACAGAATTTAAAACATGAGTTTGTAAGCAGGCATCTGTTAAATATACAGACTTGGAAAATCTAACAGCAATATATTTAGTGCCAGTGTGAAAGCTTTACAGTGTAGCTCCCATTAAGTGCTGTATATTTTGCAGTAGCAGCAGATACTCAGCTTAATTTGATTTCTTGTTGCTCCTGGCTTGCTGTGCTTTATATGGATGCCTTGTGGCGTGACGGTGAGCAAAGCTTTAGACAAACAGCTTGTACTCTCTGCCTTGGTTTCCCCAGTGATACAATGGGCATAGTATTTCTATTCATATTTGCAGGGCTGTCATGAAGCTCCACTGGTGAACATTTGGAAAGCACTATGTCTACACTAAGTACAACTACTGTCAGTTTCTTAAAAGTGGAACTTTCTGTGCTTACCCTTTATTCAATTTTCTCTGAGACATTTGAGCTGTGTGATCTACATTACTTGGAGTTCTGAGACCCAAGCATTTGAGATAGCTCTTCATTTCCATTTTCTCTCCCTCCCCAGAATATATTCCTTTTAATTTTAAATTTGGGGTTAAAACTCTTAAGAGCTACATACTGGAAAGCAAATGAGATTTGCTGTTGGGTCCTTGCTGCCTCCTGGTGGAGAATTAGTGATCACTTCATTGAAGCTGTCTTTGGGATGAGTTACATCAAAAACATTGAGCTTATTTTGGGACTAACATTTTAAAAACGTGTATTTTGGAACATAGATCTCATTGGAAAGCAATGAGGTGATCTTGAAAATGAAGCTTTGGGTTGTTTACTTGCATTGATGTCTATTATGTGTTCATGTTTTGTTCTGTCTAAGCTGGAGCCTGAAATAAGTAGTTATGCCTTTCACAACAACTTCTGGTTTTTTTTTCCAAAAGAAGATGAAACAGCTTCCTTGTCTTACTGTCAAAATCAGCAGAACATTGTCGAGAAAGGAGACAACTGCCAAAATCGTGTCTCTCAGATATTAAAATATCTTCCTAAGTGATACTGAGAAAATTTCTAGCATTTAGGAAATGCTTTGAAGGAGGGTGTTTCCCTTTCCTTACCTTTCCCAGATATTTATTTGCAAAACCTAAAACTTCCCCAGAACAGTTTGGGTGCTTGTTGTTAGAAAGTTTAAGATGGAGGAGCAGTGCCTGGGTATATATATTAATTATTCCAGCAACAGGCTCCTCATAAGAAGTCATTACCACACTCAGAAGATCTGTCTCTGTCCTCTCTACAGTTGCACAGGCCACAAGTGTTTCAGACACAGACTGCTCCACAGGGCTTCTTCTGGACCTGCCTGGCCTGTGTTGGTGTTCAGAGTTCCTTGGAGATCTAAGCAGTGATACAGGCCATGTCCAAGAGACAGAGTGGGGTTTGGGCTGTGGAACCCAGATCTAAGATGGGTTTCCATGATCTGTCCGTATCAGGTCCAGGTAAAGAAGTCCAGGTCCCCTGCCTGCGCTTGCCTGTGGTCTTTGGAGTGAGGTCATGGAGCAGTTGTACGGTGGGGGCTGCTGATATCCAGGCATGATTTAATCTCTGAGTCAGTTCAATTCCTAGAAGCAGATTGCAAAGTGAGCAAAATATTTATGGCCCGTGCTCTGATCTGCCAGCTTCCCAGTGGTGTAGCACAGACCGAGAGCAACTGGGATTTTATTAACGTGGTTTTCTCTTCTTTCTTTGACATATGCAGGCTTTATGTGTGAACTGGTCAAACCTCAAACTGCCCTGGGTGGATCTGGACTGGCTGATTGATATCTCCTGTCAGATAACTGAGCTCGACCTCTCTGCCAACTGCCTGGTCTCCCTTCCATCTGTGATTCCGTGGGGCCTGATAAACCTCAGGAAGCTCAGCCTGGCTGACAATCAGCTGACGGAGTTACCCAGCATACAGTCATCTGATGAAATTATATGTACAAGGTGTGTGCAAAGTGAACCCGTATGGAGAGCAGGTGCAGATGAGTCAGTTGTGCTTGTGTGAAACTGCAGAAGTGAAGAGCGTATGCAGGAGCATCTAGGTTTATTTTCTGTCCGTTGGAAGGTTTATCTGGAGATTTGCCCTTTTGCACTCTTAGTGTTTCCAAGTTAGTTGTCAGGACAGTTGTGTTACTGTGTTGTCTCATATCGCTTCTGCTTTTCTCCAGTTCTGGTGAGCCCCACTGCTCTAGGTCTAAACCCTGAGCTGGCTCAGATTGATATTTACTGGTTCCTATCGATTATCTGATCTGCTGTCTATCCAGACCATTTCTGCCTGCTCCCTGGAAGGGTTAATTTTCTAAATAGGGTTTTTTACTTTGTCTTGTGAGAGCACATTCTGGCTGCTTTAATTCAAATCTAAAGCTGTCCTGGTGAAATAGATGTCTATGGCAACAGGAGTCTTTGCTAGCATTTTATTGATGCCTGACTGAGTGTGTTCTGTACTCACAGGTTACTCGAGGTCGACGTGTCCAGCAACAGGCTCTCTACTCTCCCTTCTGGATTCCTACATCTTAAAAACCTCAAAAAGCTCATTGCTTCCAAAAACTATATGGAGAAGTTATTTGACGAGGAAAACAGTACGTATTGCCCAGTGTTATGCTTACATTCCAAGGCCTGATTTGTAAGGGACAACCCCAAACTGTTATTATAATGACTTAAAGACAGTATTAACTAGAGATACTTTGTCTAAAGTACATTTGTCTAAAGTACATCAAAAGGCCTGGTTGTTTTTTTAGCGCTCATTAAGTCCTTTGGCTCATATCTAGCAAGTCTGAAGTATCTTGCTGGATCAGACCGCTATCATGCTTACGCCAAGTCTGCAATGTTTTGTGTTTTCTAGCAACTAATTGGATTGGTTTAAGGAAGCTGCAGGAGTTTGATGTCTCTGACAACAGGTTGGTGGAACTTCCAACGGTTTTTCTGTACTGCTTCAAGTCCCTAAACGTACTGAATGTTTCCAGAAATCAGCTGAAAGTGTTTCCAGATCCCTGGGCCTGCCCTTTGGTAAGTTGAATTGCTCTGACAGAGTCAGAGGCTGAAAAAGCTGTTGAAAATATGCAAAAAATATACTGTGATGCTTAGAATGTCAGAGTCTTTGGCTAAAGGCTGCTCTGGTTCTGTTGGAGTTCTGCCTGATTCGGTTTATAGCTCTCAGATCAAGTCTTTCTGAGGTTCTCCCCTGTTCTCACCATGTTGATGGCATTGGTGGAAAACTTCTACGAACATGTCTTGTATGGATGTATTAATTTTCTCTGTAACTTATATGAGCAGAAGTATCGTTAGGATCATTTTACAGAGCACTCAGCCTTCATTCAAAGTTGACTTTGCCCAAACCCATAGCTAACTAGAGCATCTATATCCACCCATCACCATGACTTTATTCCGCATTGTTACAGGATAGCAGGAGATTGGTGTACTTTGGTGAGGTGTTTGTTTATGGTTGAAAAGCAAATGGGGATAATTTTCTAAGTAATTTTTGAAATAATTTTTGACCACCAAAGAATTTGCCTATCAATTGAGTGAGTGCATCTCCTCAGCAAATCCTATGTGCCTGCATGCACAATAATTTATCTGGATCAAAATATAAGGAGATCACCTATAATGAATTTATTAATGCCTTAAATGTGTGACAACTGATGTACCTTATTATTTAAAGAGATGATTACTACTCTGTGGGTTTTGGGTTTGGTTTTTTTTTATGTTTTCCAGAAATGTTGTAAAGCATCTAGAAACTCACTGGAATTCCTGCCTGACGCATTGACTGTTTTCTGGAAAAATCACCTCAGAGAAGTGGATTTTTCTGAGAACTCACTGAAGGAAGTTCCACCAGGACTCTTCCAGCTTGAAGTAAGTGTCATTTCTTCCTACTTCGCAGTACTTCTCTTAATATGTATTCACACCTCAGAGTCATAGCAGTGGCTGCCTGATTAAGGTAGGACACTACCTGCTGTTTTGAGTTGGTGAACCAGCAAATGCACAGAGCCTCTGAACAGCCCGTAACCTCCTGAATAACTACATTCAGGCCCTCCTCCAGTGTGATATGGTATCTGGCTTTTGACTCAGGTCTTCTGAGAGCTCTTTGGATATCTGTGGTTTTCAGATTTTGGGAATGCAGTTCGGAATACAACCACTGCATTGTAGCTGCAAGCTCCAACCATTGAAATATAGAAGTACTCAAATGCACTCACAAATAGTTGTGTTTTTCCTTAATCTGGCACACCAGGGTTATGTAATTAAAGATTAGTCTCTCTATGCTGAAAATAGCATGTTTTAATGCTCTAAACAATGCTGGTTGGCATCTCTCTTGTCTTTAAGCTTCTATAGTTTTACTTCAAAATTCTTCAGAATTTGTGGCTTCGCATGGTTTCAAAATGAAACCAAGCAGAACTTGGAGGTTTCCTCCAAGCTTCCCTTCCAGATTATGAAACTCAGGGTCATGGTGATGGAAACAGAGGTAAATCGCTGTGCAGAAGTTTAATTATTTTCACCGCTGGCCTGTGTGGGAAGGATGCAGAGGTGGTGGTTCATACACATGCCCAGTTTGGACCTTGGGAGTCTGCTGTAAAGCTGCCTCCTGCTCCCGCCTAGAAGAAGAGTGCTGAAGGTCATTTGCTCACTCAGTTGTTTTTAATCACCCCTGCAGATTTGGATTTGCTTTCTGGGTAACCATTTGTTTTCAATTGGCATTTCTCCTGAAATAGAATGAACAATCCTATGGACTATTGTCTCCAAAACTTGTCTTTTCTGAATGCATTAAAAATAAGCCTAGTGGGTGGGAACTACCATGACAGATATTAAACACTAGATGGTGCTTCAAGGGCACATTTCTTCGGGTGCCACAGCTGAGAGGCTGCAAAGCGATGTGAAGGCAGCAGTACAGAGCATCAGAGAAGACCTCAGTGCGATCTCTGCTGATGGTCTGTCTTCAAAGTTAGTGAGCTTTGTCTGCCTTACGTAGTGCCAGCTCTTATCCACACCTCTTCAGCCTTACTTTCATAAAAGAAATAAACAGCAGGTATTTTCAGTCCCCCAAGGGCTAGAGTGTGGTGAGCAAGTAGAAGGTGAAAGCCCATGCCTAGATCAGCCCTGGACTGCACTCATGTTCCAGCCCTCTCCAGAGGTAGATATGGGAAGGGGGACAGATGGGCAGTGACATGTTCCTACATATAATGTAGGAAACGTTATATATTCCATTATTATGTAGGAACAGCAATGAACTGTCTTCTCCCTGGGAACAGCTGAAAGCAAAGGGGGCCTGTGACTCAAAAGCATGTCTCTGACCTGGGCTGGTGGGACATGTAGCTTATCACTGGTCTTTGCATGGTTTGTGGAGGGCTCCTAAAACAAGGCCCAGCTCACAGTTGCTAATATGATATACATACCGGAAGTGTGGTGTTAAAAGCAGCAGAGGCCTTCTCAGCTTTCCCATCTGTTGCCTTCTAAAGGAACCAACTGTACGTGCTTCAAGCTCTACCTTAGTTCTCTAGACTAGTTTGATTCTCTTGAAGAGACCTGACCTCCTCTGGGTGGAATTATTCAGGTAAGACTCTGGTCATCTCCACATCATGAACTGACTGAGGCAGCCTAATTTGGATGCTGCAATTCCTTCCCTCGGGTATAATCTAATAGACCAGGGCCCTTTTTGCATGCTGTGACAGTAGGTCTGAAGGAAGTTGTCTGCTGCTGCCATTGTCTCACTTCTGGAGGCACCCATTCTCTTCCTGAAAGGCAGCAAAAATGGAGAAGTTAGAGATGAGAAAGGAGAGGCAATTGCAAAATAAGGACCAGTGATCTCCAGAACTGCAGTCATGAAGAGCCACAACCAGTTGAAAGTCACTAATTTTTCCCCCATGGAGCAGGCACATAAGCATTGCATATAATCTCACCAGGCTCTCGGCTCTCCTGGAGAGTGGCCTTTGTCAGCGTTTGTGGGGGGCGTGTAGCATGGATACAGTTGACTGAAAATGAAGCACCCCGGCTAGACCACACAGAACAAAGTTTGTGCTAATTCTGGAACGCGTAGCCTCCCTTTCCTCCCATCCCCTGCTCAGGGATATTTCGGGAGAGGAGTTTGAAGCATTGTCATTGAACGGCCCCATGCTGGTACTTGGAGAGAGCTCGACACCAGGCACTGAGGGAGGACTGGGCCTTCCTTCCAGTGGGAGGTTTAAGCCAGATGATGATAAAAGCGTTGGCTGTCAAGATGCGAGCAGCAGGGAGGGTGGAGGGTTTTATGGTTTGCTCAGTTTTCTAGTTTTCTAACCCTTTCCTCTAGTGGTTCCCTCTGTGTATCGGCACTTTAATATTTGAGTTTACCTTCTCCAAGTCCCACCAAGACCCACTTCTGCCCCTCTCTTATCACTAGAGGGAGCATTTTGCATGGTAATTGCCATTCCAGCAGTTACTGGTTGACTGTCTTTTATGTCGCATGGATACCTCATATTTTTCCAATCTGAGAAAAGGGGAGGAAGGCCAACAGGCTGGCTTCATGAGACATTGTTAATCCTGCTTGATGAAAAGGGGCATAAACCTTTTATATTATGTGGAGCACATAAAACATTTAATACACTTAAAGCTGAAGTCTCTGCTGGTAAAACATGATTTCCATGGGGTGTAATTCATTAATACTACTGTACTTATGGCATGAGAGAATTCAGCCAATGTTCCGCTTATCTCTTTTTTTCATGGGGGGACTTGCAGAATAAACCTGGTTGGAAACTCTACAAAGAATCCTGTTTTTCAGTGGAAAGTTGGATTTTCAACCAAATGAAAATGATCATTTGAGCCTCAACGTTATTTCTAAAGGCAGATAGAAGAGCAGAAACATTACAAATCTGAATGTGAACTGCATTTTTTCTTTCAGTTAAATTTAAAGGAGAGCTTGTGTTTAACCTTATTGATGGAATTTGTAGCTGAATCCTGTCTGTATGGTGTTAGCTGTACAAATCAGTTTCACTGTTTCTTTTTAAAATTTCTGTCTACGGTGTGAGGAAAGAAAAAGTAAATAGGTAACTTATATAAATCTTTAAAAGTTAATATAATTTTATATATATAAAGTTAATATAAATCCTTTCCATTTTAATAGTCATCTAATAACAAAGCAATTAAAAATTTTTCCATGTGTGAAATAGTTCACATTTTGCACATTGATTTTATACATCCAGAACAGGTGTAAGCCCACGCTGGCACCAGCTTGCACACACGTCTAAGACTTCTAATCCATATGTGGCACACTGTCTAGGTAAATCATACTGTTCTTTTCCATTTGGAAAGGTTTCCTCCACTAAAAGTGAAATGTCCTCTTAAATGGGTTGTTTCCAATTGAATCTGTCAGCAAGTAGACTAATAATCTCCCAGAACTAATAGTGGTGTTGCTTCGTGCAGAAAATATACTTGCTGGAGACAAGAAGGAAATGTTTGCATGCTGGGCAGCCTGGACAGCATGTTCTGATGAATAAGATGTACTTTCTTCACATTGCTGTTATTTAATAGCCACACTAAAAAACGTCTTTCTGTGTGTTTGATGGAACCTTGTCTTCTAACTAAAGGCTGTTCCTCTTTCAGGCTTTGGTGTCCCTGAAGCTGCTGGGAAATCAGTTAGTTACATTGCCTTCACAAGATAAGTGGAATTGCAAGCAACTTAAATCACTGGATCTTTCAAAAAACCAACTTGGGAAGTAAGTGTTTCTTTCATATTATGTCTTAGGAAACAAAAGCTGAAGAAATAATAGCAAACCCAATCCCCTGTGTAATACAAAGGGTGTCAGTAGTGAATTAATTACCTGCATAGAAAGCATTGATATCCACATACCATGTCTCTAAGCATATTGTGTGTCTGTGACAGTGATGAATTATCCTTTACTGATTCTTGGGGCATTTAGCACATTATATCATTTATGAAGTGGAGAGATTACTGATAATGGCAGTTTAATTTCAGAGCAGTAGAAATTTCTTTAACCCAGTGTGTGGTTCATCACTACAAATACTAGTTTGGGATGAGCACATCTAACCATAAACCATCTGGCTGGACTGCAGTTTGTAGTTAGCGTGGGAGTATTGTTTTGGAAAAAATGAAAAATCTTTGAATCTTTGTTTTTTAAATGGAAGTGTAACCAGCTGCAAGTTCATAGAGAAGACTGACATTAATAAGGTCATCCAATAAAAGAGTGATGTTCTTCTACTTAGAAATTACAACAGGGATGTCTAACACAGAGAGTTAAAGGTCCCTTATCTTCTTCAGAACTGTATTGAATTGTGTCATACTTCTATCTTCTCATCTGGGGGTCTGTCTGGCAATTTTTCTGATATCCTTATGAGTTGCTGTGTCAATTGCGAAAGACAAATGATTGTTTTTTGAAAGTGCATTTTCAGAGTCATGTTGTTGGGTCATCTTGTCAGAGACTCTCTGGTGAGAGCAGGGAACAGCAACAGGTCGGTTCTCCAGCGCTTCTCCTGAAGCTTGTTCAATTTGCTGTTTGACAACCTACTTAACCTTGACACCCATAAAGCCGGGGGTCAAGTGCTCTTGCCCTGAGAGCTGAAAGTGCAGCCTTGCAGAGCTCTGTTAATTTGCCAGAAGAAAACTGTTGGGCCTGGACAAGTGTTGGTGGAATCTAGCTCTGTGATTGCACGGTGGGTTTCAATCCCATCTCTCAAAAGCAGACGAGGAACCCATAAGACCTGAGCTGTGAATCCCCCAGGCCTTGAGTGGAGCCAAACTCTGCAGCTCATGGTGTCCTGGCCATGCAGCTCCAGCACCGTTCTCAACTGCTGCACCCAAGCTCTTTTCTCCACATGTCACCGTTTTCTCTTGCCTACAGGAGTGACGAGGGATTTAAAACAAAACGGATTCCCTTTTTCACCACGAAGAACAGGGTGCGCTGTGGCCCAGAGGCAGGTAAGGTCCACGGCAGTGGAAATGTGAGGACACGAGTGCTGAGTGCCAAATGAGCTGTGAAGCAGCAGGAATCTGTGGATTTTCGCTGGAGGGAAATCAGTGTAAATTCATCTGCAATTTTAAGTGCAACAGCATTTAAATTTAGAGGAAATCTGTTTAGATAAAATGTTTCTAAAGAAATGGTGCAGCTGATTGGTACTGTCAACATACAGAAAGATGAAAAATGAGCGAAACCTGTTTCTTTCACTGAGCTTTTGCTCTTTTCATGAAAGTTATTGTTTTTAGCTGGAGTACTGACTGATGTGCTGAAGGGAAATTAACCCATAATTAGCCTTATTACTCCTAGGATTGGTTCTGTTACTGAATTTGTAAATTGCATGTTTTCCTCTGGCTGTGATTTGCACCCACAGTTTGGGGCAGAGCAGAAGAGATGTTCTGGATTAGTGCACGTGGAATCCCAGAGAGAACAAAGGAATATCTGAAGACATTTGCACTGCTTCCTGCTCTCTGTGGGATTCATCTGCATTTCTTTTTGTTTGTTTGTTTTATTTTAAAGCACTTGGAGAGCTTTCTCAATTCTCAGCTGCCTGAAGAATGGCTTGCTCTAAAGCATTCTTTGCAAGTGGCAGAGTGGAATAGAGCTGGCGTCTTCATGACGCACATCTGAGCAGCCCTCAGCTGCTTGGGGAGGGAGAGCAGCAAGTGCCTTCCTCAGTTCCCCTGAAAAATTGTGCATGATCTCAGGTCAACATGAATAGGTAAAATTGGTAAATGCACCAAGTACAGCCATAGCTATAGGACAGGACTGGAGGTCCTAACCTCCAGTCTGCTCATCTGGGAGGCTGAAGCTCTACCTGCACCTCCAGGCAGGGCTAATCCTACCTCATTTTCCTGTCTGTGGAAGTAGAGGTTGCTGTGCAACAAGTCCTGTAGGTGCACCCCAAGGAGCAGAAAGTGTTGGTCTGCATTGTTTTGTAGTAAGAAATGGAAGTAGAAATGCTGTGACATCAGTAAAATCCTGAACATGGAAGACTGGGAAAAGGAGTCCGAATCTTGTGGATCTGTGGAGCCTGATGTATCCTCAGAACTTCTCTGTGAAATGATACAGCAGCATTTCCCAATGGGCAGAGAAGGGCAGGAGCAGAGGGCAAAGGCAGCTAAAAGCAGCTATAAAAGGGAATTCCTGTCCTAATGGAAATTTCTATGTGCTGCAAACCCAGCATAGCACCTCTGCATAAAGAGGAGAGGATGAGCTCTGCATTAGTACCATTTGAAAAGCCTTGGCACATAATACCCTGGTGCAACTTCCAGTTGCCTGAGGTTGCCTGAGCTTGCAGGAGGGCGCGGAGTAGCCCACCTGACTGGTGCCACGGTTGAATAGCCACAGAGACAGAGCAAAGCCAGCTCGTCTTTTTCTCTCTGTTCCTCTGCCAAGTATAGCTTGGTGAGACTAGAGGATGTGGCCAAGAATTTAAAGAACATCAAGAGAAAACAGAAGTTGGAGTACATCAGCTGCTCACAGAAGCTCCTAGCGAGGTGGGGGGCAGGTTTTCATATGATTTTGCCAACAAAGCTATTTACTTAAGTTTAGATTATTTAAAGAGAATAATTTATGGATGCTTACTATTGATAAATCTCAGAATAACTTCTTGCACGCTTAGGTGGTGTTGGGGTCATTTACTCATCCAAAAATACATTTTCAAGATGGTATTTGTTTTAATTTTTCTACAGTTCTTTAAAAGAAAATTTGAGCTTAAGCCAGAGAAATCATAAATAACTCATGAATAAATAATTACAATTCATAAACACCTCGAGCTTGCTTCCAATATAGTACACTCCTTTCCACCTGGGACTCTTTCATGAATTGAGAGTATTGCTGCTATTTTAGGCTTTTGCTCCTACGTGTCCAAGAGGGACTAAATCTGTCTGTGCCTAGGTGTGTACTGAAGAGGAACAATGAAAAGTTTAAGTCCAGCGATGAGCCAGAAAGGAAGTGAATTGAATCCATGAATAAACCTGCTGTTCTCCTAAAATAATCCCAAAGATGATTTTTTTATTTGAAAACTCAAAGGCGGACTGTGACACCCTGCCCACACCAGACAGTCCTGTCACGTATATGAAACACCCCTGCAGACAGTGGGGCTCTATCTTACTCCTTTTCTGATCATAGCTCAGGCTTGAAATGCTGTTAATATTAGAACCGGGGAATTTTCTCCTGAGAAAACCTCTTCCATGTCCTTTTTTTTTTTTCCTTTTTCGTCTAAGTCTAGTTATAGTTCCTCAAGTCTTCTCTGTAAAGGAAGAAGATCTTGGTGGAAGTGCAACTGTCCTGCCCTTGAGGAAGGATGTCTCTTGCATCTCAGGGAGTTGCTTGTATTGGCTGTGGAGGCAGCAGATGGTGCTGGTTGTACTTCCCTAATTGGAGACTCAGGATCTGCTTGTCCCTGTGTGGCCTAGTTTTTCTTGTCTTCGGGATGCTTCTTGGTAGATACATGTGACACTCTTAAGACAGCAACACAATTCATGGCAATTTTTCATGCTTCTGTCCCGGGAGTAATTTGTAGAGTGAAATGATGCTCTTTGGAACCAGCTGAATTTCCCTTTGTTTGAACCTCTCCAGCAGCAGCAAGTCAGCCATGTAGTTGTTGCTATTATTGCTTGGGTTACTCCCAAAATACGCTAGTTACTGCTCAGACGTGTAGGAAGGCTGAAGTGCCCTGAGATCTTGCAGTTTAAAACAGAACAGAGGGGCAAATGTAAACAGCATTTTTGAGGCAATGTAGGCTAGTAGTCTGTCAGCTGCAGTTTGGCTTTTCTTCTCTGTCGTTATTGACTTTGATTCACCATTAAGTTGCTCCAGGATGCAACGCGGGGGTCTGAACATAAATTCTCACTGGCTTCTGGCTTTTCTCAGGCAACACGGAAAAAACATGCTGAGAACCACTTGTGTGCCCTTGGTGTGCCCTTTCACTGCCAGCTGCTAGGCTGGAACAGAGGCAGTTCACAAGGTATTACCAGCTCTTCAAGAGCAAGAAATATAATGTCACTCATCCTCTGTCGTATAGTCATCTTGGCAGGCCTGGAGTTCCTCCCTCAGCACCCCAGCAGTGCTGGAGACTGTCACCCTAAAACACACCCATTGCCATGATTTTAAAAAATTGAGATGTGAGCATTTATGTTGGATCGCCGTTGAAGGCTGTTTGCTTTTCTGCTGTTGCTTCGTGGTGGTTCCTTGGCAGGAACCTCATGTCCTGCTTACAAAGTTAAGGTGAAGGCTCTTGGTCCAGAGCCTTGGTGCTTGTTATGTTTTTAAAGGTGCAATTTGTTTCCTGTCTTGTTCCAGGTCCTTTTTTGGAGTTTCCAGCATTTCTGAGTGATTCTCTGGAAGTCCTTTATCTGAACGACAATCAGCTGGACTCCGTCCCGCAGTCCGTTTGCCTTCTGAAAGGTTTAACAGAACTTTATTTAGGAAAGTAAGTCCGTGCCCTGGAAAAGCTATGCAGTATTATTTCCATGTTTTTTTAGTGACCAGTCTTCAGTCTTTAGAGCCCCACCCCAGATGTCCAGTGCTTTTGAATCAAAAAGTTGGTAATAATCAGCCCCTTGTTAGAACTGTGCCCGTCATTTGCTTTAGATAAGGGGGAGGCTGGTCTTTTGAATTAGGGAAGATGATCTAATGCTTTGAACACGGGCCTGGGAATCTAATGTGCCTCTAGTTCATTCTGGCTTTTTGCTGTCAGCCTCTATAGCATTAGAGTCAATAACTCATCATTTTTGCCTTTATTTCCTCAACTATCCAGTAAAGATGATTACGCTCGTCTGCCCCAGAGGATAAATTGAGGTTATAAATCACTTTTAGGATGGAAATTACTATTAAAGTGCTGAGTAGTCTTATTAAAATGTTAATGGAAGATTTCTGCAAGGAGAGAATAGTGTAATCTGAGAGTCCGTGAGAGCAGCTACTTACACACAAAGCCTGGTTGTTGGTAGATTTATTTGTTTTTGTACAGTAACCCTGGTATCCGAGAGCTTCCTCCAGAACTTGGACAGCTGGCTAATCTCTGGCAGCTGGATATCGAGGAACTAAATATCAGTAACATTCCTGCAGAGATCAGAAAAGAGGGTAAGGCTGATCCTGTGTGTTCTTTATTAAATTGACTGAACGTATAATGAAAATCACTTCCTTTTAATGGTCCTGAACAGGAACAGACAGTGTATGCCCAAGCCCTTGCTGCAGTTAACTGCAATTGCATAGGGAAACCTCCTATGCATACTTGCAAGTTTGATAATCAGTGCTAAGCTCTGGCTGCATGATAAATTTAGGATAGATCACACGATAAAATGATCACTTACAAATGCAACATTTCATTTGCAGTATGCATGCTGGATAAATTCCAGGGCTTGTTTCCTGAATGAGTATATTTTAGGGTATTTAGACGGTCTTTCTAAAGATTCAAGTGCTTAGGATCAGCAGTCACAGTCACATTGAAGTGACTTTATTGTAAGCTGCTAGGTTTTTGGATCTATTACAATGTCTGTACAATTACTGTCTTCTTTTTTGTGTGTTTTAATAAGAAAATCCTGTGGGAACAAAGTTATTAGGAATTATTCCTTCTCCAGCACACTGTCGAAGCCTAAATCTAATTTTAACTGGAAACATAAAAGTAGAAGGAAAAACTGAGTATTTTCCAATACTAAATTCATATTTTATGTTTCCTTTGAGCTTCTGAAGCATACGAGTCACAGCATTTGTTTCTTCTTACAGTGCTCCATTGTAGAGACTCAGAGCAGTGACCTTTTTTGGGGTCTCTGTCTCAGGTTTGTCCACTAGAGGTTTCTTTGTTTATTCTCTGGCTTGCCTCAGCCCACAGCAAAACTGCAGGGAAAATATTAATTCAGCTGATGTGTCTGCAGCAGCAGGTTTCGTGCAATCCTGCTATACATATGTACATTTGTAACTGCTAACCATAGATAAAGACTGTTCACTTCTCCCCTCCAGGCCCTAAAACAGTGCTGGCATACTTACGAGCACAGCTGCGCAAAGCAGAGAAATGTAAGCTAATGAAGATGATCGTCATTGGTCCTCCACGACAGGGGAAATCAACACTGATTGAGATCCTACAGACAGGAAAAGTCCCTCAGATGATGCACAGCGATGCCACAATACGTACAACAAAATGGGAGCTCCCCAAGCCAGTTGGACACAAGGCAAAGGTGAAAAACAATTGAAGATCCTTAGCCCCTGTGGGATGTTTGGCCCCCACGGTCAACTGATATCGTCTGTCCTTTACAAAGAACAGTTTCCATTACCTGTGAGCCAGACCTTATAAGTGACTTGTCTTTAGAGCCATCACAATTCCTCTGTTTCATTTCTGGTTGGTACTGGAGAGTAGTTCTGTTTTCCTGAGCACTCAACTTTGTAGCCTAAAGAGAGTGAGCCATGTGTAGACTGTCTGAATTCTGGCTCTCCCAGCTTGGGTGGTTTTTGGACACTAATTCTGAGAGAATGTTTTAAATCAGCTTCTCTAAAGCAGATTGTCCTTTCATTTGGGGCCAGAAAATGGGACATCAGTACCTAAAGCTGGATTCCCTTGATATCAGAAGTGGGGAAGGTGGGTGGAAGGTAGGATGCCTGACCTCTGGTATGATCCAGGGCTGTAAGGCATACCTTAAACACCCAAATCTCAGATGGCTCATTCAGGGAGTGTGTCAACCCATACTTAACTCATTTGGACAGCGTTGAATTAATTCAAGCATTTGCAGGTGGCCCTGACCGCTGCCTGGGTAGTAACACAGGAATTAGAGCACGCGGAGTTGGTCCCGA
The DNA here is from genome assembly GCA_033628505.1 of Tringa tobata. Lineage (NCBI taxonomy): Eukaryota > Metazoa > Chordata > Aves > Charadriiformes > Scolopacidae > Tringa > Tringa tobata. The sequence continues at coordinate 133,154 of JAHREE010000194.1, read as the reverse complement.
GGTTTTGTCAGAGCTGATGGTGTGCGAACGCATGGCTCTCCCTTCCCGGATGAGAGCCATGACCACCAGACTGTTTTGGAAGGAGTGGAGGAGCCTGCTGAGTTCAGCTATTCTACAGCAAAGAGTGCCAGGCCAGAGACAGAAAGAGAAAGAGCAAGCACAGCCCGACTCTTTAAAGACAAGACTTTGGGGGGAGAAGGGATTTGTGCATTTTGTGTTGAAGAGCAATTGAATAAAATAAAAACCTAGACAACACCAGAGACATGGGGTGGGATCGAGATGCGGAACAGGCTTTTATCCTTACCTCTGAGTCTCTGTCCCTTTGTACGAGCACCCACAGCTGAAGGTCTTTTGGATGAACAAAGCAATCCTGGTGCTAGTTAGGGCTTGGTTTAAACAATATGGAACTTCTTCCAGCTGTTTCTGAGAAGCTTCAAACTGGGACTATGCTAGGAGATCAGAGCCTTACTGAGACACTTAGCTCCTTGCTGAAATCTCATAGGGTAACTTGTCATGTAGGATCCATCAGTACTTGGACCTGGACCAGTAAACAGAGCCCATTTGGTGTTACATGATGCTCTGAGGATGATGGCTGGAGCAGAGCTTGGTTTTCTGCTCAGTCACAGGCTTCTTGCCTCCCCAAAAGCTAGAGGGGCCTCCATTCACACGTTTCCCTGAAAATCAGTGAGTCTGATTTACAGTGGCTGTGATTCTGGCCCATCTCTGGTGTGACACACGTGTCAGAAGCCTCTGAGCAACATGCAGGAGGTGTTTATGAAAGGCTCGAGAAGTTTCCCATCTCCTGAACGTGTATATTCTGTTTGGCTCAGTTAAGGACTGAGCTCAGTGGAAGTGATTTCAGCAGGGGGTTTCCTGTTCCCCATAGCAGTGGCAGATAAGTAGCTTCAATGGTCCCGTCGAGCATGGTGCAGACAAGGATGAAACAGTTTCTATTCAAGATGCAGTGAAATACAAGGCTCAGAATGAGACCCTTGTTTGTACTGGAGAATCCACAGCATTAGCTGGAGATTTACCAGCATCAAGGGCACCTCTATCGTTTTAGCAGCAAGTAATTAGTCTTGATTTCCTGTGGGGAAGTGGTAGCCATGCTTAACAATTGCTTGTTGATTTTTCTTTCCTGGAGGCACAATTAGGACATTGAAACCCTTCTTGTGTCATACATTATGCAGGCGTAGGTTTATACTTCAGCTATTATCTCCCTGTGATTTACTGCAACCGTTTGATTTGAACACTTCTCTTTGTCTAAGTAGGTTGATTCAGTGGAGTTCAACGTCTGGGATATCGGAGGCCCAGCAAGCATGTCTACAGTCAATCAGTGTTTCTTCACAGACAAAGCATTGTACATAGTGGTATGGAACTTGGCACTGGGGGAAGAAGCTGTGGCAAACTTACAGTTCTGGTTGCTGAACATTGAGGTAAGAAGTCACTGGTGGACTCTGGGGGAATCTATCAAGTAGTCGCTGAGCACACAGATACGTGATATTACAGATTCTTTTTGGTCTGCTTTTAAGAACTCGGCAGGCTGTGAATTTTGCATAGCTTTTGGAATTAATTTTCCATTGCACTGTAGGCGTAATGCTATATTTAATGGTTTAAATTTATCATTTGCTTTGTTCTCCCTCACACACATCGGAGAATGAAACAAAAGCTGATTTATAAACCCTTGCTAAGTAAGGCTGAACATACTTAATTTGGAATTAGTGTTTGACCACACTGTGCTCCAAGGGGGGTTTGAAGCGCTTGCTTTCTTGTGTGGGTTAGACATGCATTAGTCTTGAGGTTATATTTTTAACACTTTAGATTTAGCTAAGCTAGAGAGTATCTCCAAGTCAGTTCTCAGCTGAGACTCAAGAGATGCAGTGAATTCATTGGTGTTGATTGATTTTTATAATACCATGTTCGTAATTTTTTGTAAGTGTTTATTATTTGATATCTGTCTTAATATTACATACACAGAAATGGGCTCTAAGATGGTGCCTCTTAAGAAACATCTTGACTTTACAAAAATGTAAGCTTAATGGTCAGCAGCAATCAAAAACCCAAACTAAGTAACAAAGCCAAAAGCATAATTATGATTTTTCAACAATGTATGATGTGCCTTTGTCCTTAATACATCCCAGCTAGCACATAGCAGCATTAGAAAACATACAGAGAAAGATGAACATGATGGTTAAAAGTACAGAAAAGTTTCTGAGTGCACAGCAATTAAATAGATTAGGCCTCTTCAGTTTGGGAGAGAGGCAAATGAGGAGGGCTGCATGTAGACTTACCAGGGGTAAGGAGAAAACCATAAGGGAAATCTTTGTTGATGATCTTTTACAATAGAAGGATCAGGAGAGAGCAAGTGAAATAGTGAGATGGTAGCTTTGAAATAAAAAAATAGGAAATATCCTAAACACAGCAACCTGTGGAATTTATTGGAACTACGATGTGCTATGGGTGTCAGAAGTTGAAAAAATAGACTGATAGAAGAAAAATCCATCGAGGGCTTTAAATTCATAGATACAGTCTCATGTTCAGGAAGTTGGTGAGCTGCAGGCTGCTGGATACTGGGAGAACACACCAGGGAAAATGTGTGCGTGCTTACCCTGTGCCTATACTCTTCATTAGTCCCCAGGTGGAATATTGGGCCCTTTGGTCTGACTTGGTACAGCCATTACTCCCATCTCCACACAGCGTTCAACTTTGGTGGCATTCAGATTAGGAGATTTCAGTGGGCATCATAAGAGACAAATGGATTGACTGCAAATAAGCATATATTTCTGCATCTGAGTTTTCTTCCGTGGTCGAAGTCATTTGGATCGGCAGGCTGATCCCTGCTTAAGCCTGTGCAATCCCGTTGTATTTGGCAGCGTGTTCCCTAAAATCTGGATATGTTCCAGTCCTGTAATAGAATCATGGAAGGGTTGGAAGAAACCACGAGATCATCTAATTCATTCCTTTGCACTGATTCAGGGTTAAGTAGATTTAGACATTTCCAGCAGTTTATCTCACCTCTCCATGTACTTCCAGTGAAAAAGTTTATATAACTTCCCCAGGTATCCATTCTGGGGTGTAACTAGCCTTTTTAAGGATATCAAAGTTAGATCTTCTAGCTAGAGGTTAAGCTAACTTCTTTTCCTTTGTCTGGGTGGATATAGTTCCCATCATTTAGCTGACTCGCAGCAACTTAATACAACATGGCAACTCCCTTTATGTTAAGCCCTGATGTAATAAACCCAAACTGACAGTTTCCTGCTCTGCAGTAGCTGCAGATGATTAAGCCATATTCTGCTGGAGCACTCCTGTGATACCCAGATCACTTGTTGCTGTTGCCAAGCTGCCACAACAGGTTGCCTCTATTTTAGATATATTCAATTTTATTAATGTACATGACTACCCACTCTTAAATATTATACTTTTCACATGTCCTTACATTGTGTTCACCACAATGTAATCTGGATGAAATCATTGTCAGTGCTTTCTCTTACAGGCCAAAGCTCCAAATTCAGTGGTGTTGGTGGTAGGAACACACCTTGATTTAATCGAAACTAAATTCCGCGTTGAGAGGATAGCAACTCTGAGGGCATATGTCTTGGCTCTCTGTCGGTCTCCCTCTGGATCCAGAGCAACTGGCTTCCCAGATATCACATTCAAGCACCTGCAGTAAGTACTTGTGCCTTTATAAAACTCAGTCCCTTTATTTTATGTCACTTTAAATGATTTTGTAATACGTGATCTCCTTGGCAACAGAGCTGATTTAAAGACTCGTCAGCCCTGCATTTCATCTATTTTTGACTGAGATAATGTGGTATAATGAGAGAGAAGTTCAGTGTTGCTCAGGGGTCTGATCGTGGGTCTGAGACCTGGAACCTCCAAAGTCATGACCTTGGCCAGCCTGTTTTAGCACTCCTGCTCCACACAGGTTTCTCACCATTTAATGGCGATACAGTTTATAAGTCACAAGGAGAGAAAGTACAGATTGATTAATTAATGCTGCAAAGCTTGTGAGCGTGACTGTTACAGGGTGGGTGCTGTGGGGTTTGTTGGGTGGGAACCTCTTGCTACCTGACGTGAGAATGCAGCTCCTGTGGCAGCGTTGGCAGGGTGAGGAGTGGCTCAGTGTGAGCCCCCGGCAGCCCAAACCTGTGCTGTTTGGGTTCTCCAGGTGTGATAACAGAGAGGGGTGGTGCTGTCTGGAAGATCGGTGTCAAGCCGTGGAGGCTGATGCCAATCCCTTCTTTTGGCTGATTGAGAACGCCCTTGGGGAGAGGAGGCTTCATCTGGGAAAGAAGCGAGTCTGGCAGCCAAGGGAGTGCACAGGGGGGAGCGTGGATGCAGCAGGCTGGCACCAAAGAGTGTGAAATCGCCAGTGCCTGAGGCAAGAGCAGGTGGTGGCTGGCAAGTAAAGAAGGGCAGGGCGCTGCAATGTCCCCAGTGCTTGGCATCTGCTGCCTGGCAAAGTCACCAGGAGACCTCCCACGCTCAGCGCTGCAGACGCAAGCGCTGCGTTGAGCATCCCAGCTGGCGCTTTCCCCTTAGGAGGAGTACCAGGGACTCGGTGTGAGGCACAGAGACTCACAGTGAGAAAGGGAAGGCTTTTTGGTTGGGGTCCTCAAACCTCTTTTGCCATCACCACAGAGCGTCCTAACATGACCTCAGTCATCCTTTCTCAAGGGGACTTTCTTTCACCCTGCCACACATCCTGCATGTTCTCCTTCACTTTCCTTTCCCTCTGCATTTCCTTCCAGTCAGAGTTGTGACAGATTTCCTACCTCCTCCTTCCCGTCCCTCACCTTCACACCCCATTGTCCACCTGGATGGGGCTCCTCTGAGCACTGCTCCGGGCAACCAGAAGAGTGTGAGTTGTGTGGGTGAGCCCAGCTGGTCCTCCAGCATCCCAGTGAGTGCACGCTTCCCAGTGCCACCAACGGCTGAGGTTTAAGCTAAAGCATATTGCTTTAGAACAGGATTTTCTTTCTGCCACAGGAACATGTGTAGGATCAGTTAGAAAAGTCCTTTGTTGGGGAAAGTGAAAGAGAGCCGTTCTTACCCAACCCACAAAAAGGCCAAAAATAGTAGGAGCTGGAGAGAGCAGGTTTTTAGCTGTCAAAGAGATGATAAAGGGTGGCTTTTAGGATCTAAGCATCAATTCCTAGATCACAGGATGCAGCTGAGCAAGGGCTGGAATGAGGGTGGGAAAAGGTGTCTGGTACTCATCATCACACCTTTGGGCTGAAGCGGGGAGGACTGGACGCTGCTCCAGTGATGGTGGAGCAGAGTGCTTTCCTCCTTCCTGCAGTCCCTTCCAGGATGAAGGGAAAAAGGGTCCTGACTTTGTTCAGTGTGACAGGGAAGTCCCCAGAGGTTGCGGTGTAGGGGGGACAGAAGAGCAACGTACAGCTAATGAAGCAGGCAGAGCAGAGGTTGGCCTAAATATATATCTTTTCCAGACTCCTTAGTATTTTTCTCCGAAGCTAAAAATGCTCACTGACAGCCTTCCTCCCATTCATCTGACACAGGAAATTTAAAGTCCCTGATAAGACAAAGCGAGCCTGGAAAGGAAGCAAGTATGCTGATAAGGTTTGATAATCCTCATCCTTGCATGACTTTTGCAGTGAGCTCTCCTGTAAGACTCTGGAAGGCCTCGATGGACTCCGACAGCTGATTTTTCATGTCACTTGCAACATGAAGGACGTCGGCAGCTCAATTTGCTCACAGAAACTTGCAGGGAGATTGGTGAGAACTGTGCTTTCTAGTGGTGATACGTACCAATGGAGGGCTTTTTGGGGGCTTGGGTTTAGCTTGGGAGATGAACTTTAGGAATTATTGCTGATGCAGGAGGTACGGGAAGTACGTAACGTGGCTTTCTGGCTTTGGGAAAAGACAGCACTGTAAGATCCCTGTAAAGGGGAGGTGGCTTAGCTGGTTCATCTCCAGCAGAGTGATTGTTGTCTGCTATTGATCCTGCTCTTTTTCTTGTGTGGTTTGCAGATACCAAGAAGTTACCTTAGTCTTCAAGAAGCTGTCCTTGCGGAGCAGCACAGAAGAAGTCAGAATGATGATGTACAGTATTTAACAGACAGACAAATAGAACTGATGATTGAGCAAACCCCTGGAAATGATATCAAAGACTACGAAGACTTGCAAACTGGTAGGTCAAAGCACGCCAGTAATTTCTTGGAAATCAATAAGTGTGACCTATTGAAATGTTTCATGGATAATAAAAATGGGGGAAAAACCACCACCAAATAATTGCTGTGCAACAAAACCCTAACCAACAGTTACAGAGTGCTCTACAGCTGTGTGGAGGTCACTTTGGAAGTTGGTGAGATATAAAATTAGTAATGGGACTTTGGGAAGAGGGCTGGGAAGTTTCTCTGATGGGCTGAGGGTACTGATTTTTTTTAATTTCTTTTTTTAAACAAGCTGTGTCTGATTTTATTTCTGCTCTGTGAAGAATGAGAGTTGCCATAGTTTCAAGGCTGTGCTCTCCATAGGGCCCCAGTCCCGTGATCCTTACGGAGGCCTTGCTCCACAGGAGCCAGGGAGAGCCCTTCCCTGTGAGGATGGCAGGAGGAGGGTAGAGGGGAGCTGTGATGGGAACATAAATACTGACTGTAAAGCCGTGAGATGTGGGTTTTACAAGTAGAGTGCCAGATAGCAGCGCTCCTCAGATAAATGTTACTCTCTTGGCTGTGTGCTGTCTATATCTGGTATGTATGAAACTGCACAGACTGCCTCATAGTCGTATTCATCTGCACTGTGGTGTTCTAATGCTGGTCTATTACCAATCTACAATTCTTTATTTTTTGCAGCAATTAATTTTCTCATAGAAACGGGTACACTACTGCACTTCCCAGACACAAGCCATGGCCTGAGAAACCTCTATTTCCTTGACCCCGTCTGGCTCTCGGAGTGTCTGCAGAGGATTTTCAACATCAAGAGCTCCAAGTCTGTAGCTAAGAATGGAGTCATCAGAGCAGAGGATCTCAGGATGCTGCTGGTTGGGACAGGCTTCACTGAGCAAACCGAAGAGCAGTACTTCCAGTTTTTGGCGAAGTTTGAAATTGCACTGCCTGTGGCCAATAACAGGTATGTTAATAATTAGAGAGACTTAGCCAGGCTGGAGAAAAATGGCCATTTAATCAGCGGGTATTAACAGGCTTTGACACTATAAGTGGTTGTCTTGACAAGGATCTTGCTGTGAGAAAATATTTGAGTGCGTTAAACAGTGGAATGGAAGGCACCCACCCATTTGGGCTGAATTTCCTGGCGTGAGCATCCTTTGGTCCAAACAAACCAGTTTGAAAACTTTCCAAAGCAGGTCTTTGTCCACTGGGTGCATTGAGGCTGGTGACAGGCTCAGCCACCAGCACGGAGGGGTGGTGACACTACTGGGGATGTGGGGACGCACAGGTGGAAGCTGTGAGCGCTTTGCTGGCGCAGCTGCAGCTGGGAGAGAATGCGAGGGCTTTGGCTGCTGGGCCTGAAATATAGATGGGCTGGAGTCATCTGTCTCCAGTGAAAAATCCTCACTCCAGAGTATGGCAGAAAACTTTGGGTAATCAATAATTATGTCAGCCCTGAACGTAGTAGTATTTTTTTCCTAGTAAAATGGGGAAAGTGTAGCTTCAGTAGCAATGTGATTTTCTTAATTTTTAGCCTCGATAGGTGTTGATCAATAGTTTTTCTGGAAATGGTCTAGGAAACCTCATTCTCTTTAAATGTTAATGAGTCCTCCTCCCTTCTATCCCCCGATCTCTTTTCCTCTGGGCAGAGTTCCCTGCTATTTTTCTCTCTCCCATCTGCTTGGCGACAGCCTGTTGTTGCGTTAACGGTGAAACCATAGTTGTATTGCACTTTTGATGTGGCATTTGCATTTCACTTCCTTGCCCTTCCAGGACAGCACGGCTGCATCGCCCTGAGCCTCTCGGGAGCTCTGAATGCCAGCACAAGTGCAGCATTCTCTGTGCTGTCATTATGCCTGTCACTTATCCAGTCCCGGATGCCAACAAATTTTCTCAGGCTTAACACAGATAAAGCAGCAATGTTTCTGCTTAGTCCAAAATGCCTTTTGGACTCCTTGTCACTATCTGCCATTTTTCTCCAAGGCAATTACATTGTCTGTGCCTCGGGAACAAGGAAACTGCTTTTTCATGGCCTGCCCAATCTTTTTTCGAGCGATCCAAGCCGCATTAGCAGAATATTCTTCCCACTGATGGACTGTAGCTGTAGCAGGTTGGATTAATTTAATGTACTAGCCAGACACAGAGCGGTTATTTGTTACTGTGCTTCTGCAATTATTGTCTAGATTGCCAGATAGGGTTTCTGTGCAGTCAGTAGAGAAAGCAGCTGCCAGTTTCTGCTCTGAAAGGGTGGATGGGGGCATGTTTCACATATTTTCAAAATTTGCATTGGCTGTTGTTCAAGAGCATCGAATCACCATCTGTATTATAATCCACTATATAGTTGTGGTCCAGAAGGGCCTCACTGGCCTTCTTATACTCCTAGACCCTTTCTTGGATGTGCTGAGGAAAATTTCTTTGCTGTCATACGATGCGTTCACTGCTTTTATAGAGCAAGAACTTTTAGTTCGATGCACTCCACTTTTCTGCCTAAGATGCATGTAATTTAGCTTTGTTCTGCTTGTTAAAATAGGGTGGAAAATATCACCATTCTTACTGTAATTTATAAGTGAAGAGAAATTTTTATCAGTTTTACATTCCAGAGATGTTTCATGGAAGGGATAATTCGATCATGTGAAATGTCATCAGATGTTATGGACTGTGACATGTGGAGAGAGCTGTTGTCTAGTGATGGCTGGTTTTTTTCTGAGCTGATATTTCAGGTTTTACAGAATATTGCAGCTGCTAGAGAGAAAACATGGTAGGCTTAAAGCATTGGATTTGAACCCGGCATTAGTTCTAGTTGCACATCTAGTCCCTGCCACTGTTATTTTGGTCAAGTCCCTTGGCCACTTGCCTCATTGCTGTCATTATGCCTGTCAGTGATGAGCCCCAGATGCTGACACGTTTTCTCAGGCTCAGTGCTGATAAAACAGCAGTGTTGTTGCTTATAAGCAGATAAAGTTTTCAATCATATAGACATCTTGGAATGTATTTGATACAGAAGAGTGTCACTGTATAGGGATTTATTGGTGGGTATTGAAAGCCATAAACCTGTAGTTTTCAAAACAATTCTAGCCTTCCAAAAGGTTTTAGCTTCCCAAATACTGACGATCAGGACAAATGATTATTATGTGTTTACTGGGAGATCTGAGAATAATTTCAAAACTTTGCGGTCCTTTACACCGCCATAGCTCTGCTAGTTCTGATGGGTCAGACTCAGATGGCACTGAGTCTCCTCCACGCTTGGGCAAAGAACCTATAACCTGGTTGCAGGAGGAGACCGAGTAGGACAAGCGATAGCTCTGCTGGCATCAGTGTGGCAAAGAGAGCTCTTGCCCTAGGAGTTTGTCAGGGATGGGACAGGGAGTCCACCTGCAGAATGGTGCAGCAAGGAACCTCATCTTGTTGACCCATAAGATGCTGTCATCCTGTGGTAGGGATGAGAACCAGAGCAGCCCAGTCCCTGAAGCCTGTGACTGCCTCATTGCCACCTCCTTTCCCCACCTTCTGGGGGGAGAGGAGCTGAGCTACTGTAGGTTGTTTTTCCATTTATCTTCTGTTCCACACAGGAGCGCAGCTGTAATTTTCTGCTTACTACCAGGGCAGAGTAGTAAAGATAACAAAAAATGAGTCCCAACATCATATCCGTTGTAATGACTCTTATATTTTAGTGCATTTAATTTGTGATTACACAAATGTCCAGCTCATTACCTCAATTTTAGCCCTGTCCAATAGTCCTGGCTGAATTATGTAATGTCTGTTTTGCTTCTGCTTGCTTCCATAGCGTAAATGAATTTCTCCATGTATTGCTGCAGCGCCTTTAGTCTTAAAAGCTTTTTTATATGCAGTAGACTGTGCCATTAAAAATCTCTTTGGAGACTGAATCGCCTTATTATCCTGTAACAATGTACTCACTGTTACAAGCTGTAGCTAAAATTTGAGCTGTTGAATTTGATGTGTTTCAGCTACCTCCTTCCTCATCTGCTTCCTACCAAGCCAGCATTGGATATCCACGGGCTCTGCCACCAGACCACGAACACAGTCCAGAGGGTCTTCAAGATGAGTTTTGTCCCAGTTGGCTTTTGGCAAAGATTCATAGCCCGAATGTTAATTAGCCTGGCAGAGATGGACCTCCAGGTAGGTTACTGTATCTCTCTGCAAGCAAAAGACAGCTAACGTTGTTGTTCAGTGTAAGTGGGTGTCTGTTCACATCCAGTTTGCTTCAGTCACAGACTTCAATAACATTATTTGAGTAAAAAGGGAGAGATGGGACTCTGCAATCAAAATCTGATTCTGCTTTCACAGTGGATGTCATTTAGAACAACAAATAGACACTGGGGAAGAAAGCCTGTGTTCTCCACAGCCTCTTTATAACATGATCCCCTGGAAGGTCTCAGTACCTCCAGCATCTTCCAATTACAAATAATTGGAGTTCTGCCTGTGGCTGTTGTCCATGACCATTCAGCTGGGCCAGACTCTGCTCATGTCTTTTGCCAGTGGAGATCTGGAATAGCTCCACCAAAGTCAGCTATCTGAATCTATATGGGTTTAAATGGGAAGAAAATGACAGGACTGTTGCCTTAATGGGAGAGTGAGTGCAACCAGGCACCCTGGTAGTGCAAGTGCTATGCATATCATTAATGTGTTTGTAAGGTTCTGAAAACTAAGTGGATTTTGATGTTGTTATAGACATATTTTTGCAGCAGCTTATATCTGAAAACTTAGCCCTGCTGCAAACCGTAATAAATACCTGCAAATTATTTTTAGTACTACTCTGGTATCTTCTTAACAATTATCCGTTTAAGCTGTGTTCTGCCGTTGATGTACAGAACGTGGAAAACATGATGCCTGTTTTTGGAAGGTCCTCTGTGTTCCAGGCTTCTCAAACCGTGTAATAACTTTACCTGTTTTAACGGGCTGTCTTGGCAACCCCTTGCTTACATCCCCGGGGGCACTACATAACCCTAGAGCACCTTCGCTAGCGACCTCAGCCAGTCCTGGATCCCTGAAGTGAGTGGAAAGGATCCCAGGCGTGGGACCTGTCTGCAGACAAATAAACGTTAGAGCAATGAGTACAGTGGAGTTCTGCAGATTAGGTCCTTGGTTTTAAAACAAAAATACCTTTTGCTCTAAGTGCTGGTTTGAAGTGTCTTGGAGAAAAGCCATCTTCCTCCCACTGAAACAGGTGGAAAAGTTAACTCTAGATTGAGGGCAGGCTTCATAATTCACTGGAGCATTTACTCTTCTTTAGGTTTATAAGACTTTTGCAAACGCAGAACTCGTATAACAAATGTCACAGTTATAGAATTAACTCTGTTCACTGATATGAAACTGTTCCTTTTTGAGTGGCATGAAAATTATTTCCATTGCTGCAAAACCAGCTTTTACTGCATGTATTTTCATTCCATCACAAAAATTTTTTATGAGCACAAGTTGCTCTGTAATGGAAAAGGTATGATAGCACCTGCGAATGCCAAAAAAAGAAGTCACCTTATTGCTCCATTAAAACAACATCCTTATGAGAAATTTCAATAATTTAATGATTCTCATGCTTTTCTGCTTGTTTCAGCTTTTTGAAAACAAGAAGAACACCAAGACGAGAAACAAAAAGGTGACCATCTACAGCTTCACAGGCACCCAAAGGAACCGCTGCAGCACGTTCCGAGTCAAAAGGACTCACACTGTTTACTGGCAGGAAGGTCTGTTCGTTACCTTTGATGGAGGCTATCTTAGGTAATTTGTGTTTGTAATGCAGCATGCGTGACAGGGGACTAACAGAGTGTATGAAACCCATCATCTGAATGGAGATGAATAGGCCTGACTCATGCTATATGCTCACTCATCAGTAGAAGAGGAGGCTCTTCTAATATACATAACTCATCTGGTAACAACTGGTGACAACAATGATGAATAACTGATTGTTTGGCAGTTCAGAATATATCAACCTTACGTGTTATTGCAGCCGCAGATTTAAAAAGGCCTGACAACAGAAAGCAATGTTCAGAGCATAGCTCTTTGCCGGGGCGAAATCATGCATTTTCATGTGCAAAGATTTCCTTACGTCAATGAGTTTTCCACTGAATCCTAAAACTTCACCACTGTGTGGCAGCAGTCCAGATCGATGAGGTGTTTCCTCACTATCAGTCTGTGTGCAACTGGGGCTGTGGAGAACTGGTTTAAGCTGGCCAAGGCAGAGCCTGCTGGCTGTGAGCCTGAAGAAAACCTTTCGTCCGTGTTCTTTCACAAAAGCAGGGAGTAGGTGGCCACTTAAAACCTTTCATCTCTGTAGTATCTTCAGATGCATTTGCTCTTCCAGTCCCTGGCAAGATAGGGAGGAACTGTTGGTGCTGTTGTGTGGTTGGAGAACAGAAGGGCACAGTGACTTTCCTGAGTTAATTTAGGCGGTCTGTGGCTGAGACTTGGGCCCAGGCATTGCAAATCACAGCTGGAATCTTTAATTCTGGGTCATCTAGGTGGTCATACTCTTATCTCCATGTGTACTTCAAAGAGTTAGAGCACTCAGCTCTTTGCATTAAAGCTTTTTATGGGTTGAGGGGTTTTTTTCCGTGGGAATTGCACAAGAATTGTTATGCCCATAAACTTTTCCAAACAGTTTTTGGAAGTTTAATTATAATTGTTGATGTTGTTATTGTCATCATCATCATCGTCATTATTATTATTTTGCCACTGGAGTTTTATTACCAATTTTTTAAACTCCTAACCCTCTATTGTTCTGCGTGAGACGTTTCTGTCAAAACTCTGCATCGTACTCGGTTCACTTAGGCCAGAGTTCTCTCTGGGTCTGACCTTCTGTAGCGTTTATCCATTGTGAGCAACTGCCATTTCTGTGCAAGAATTCTCTTCTGAAAGTCATCTGTAGAATAGACAGAATTGAAAACCATCCTCAAAGCTGGATTGCTTTTTATTTTGATTGTTTATGGACTCCGTGTTATTACGTAGCTCAGGTTTCCTGTGAGAAAGACAGTTTGTTGACGCTGGTACTTCAGAAAAGCTTCATGCAGCTGTCTTTTGGCTTTCTTACGCAGTGTTGAGTCTTCTGATGTGAACTGGAAAAAGAAAAAAAGTGGTGGAATTAAAATCATTTGCCAGTCAGATGTGAGAGACTTTTCAGCGATGGCCTTCATCACAGATCATGTCAACTCTTTGATAGACCAGTGGTTTCCTGGTAAGAAAACTAGTGTAATTTTCTGTGCAGTATTATGTCTTTTTAACAGAAGATTCTTTGACAGAGCTCTCCAGGTGCACAATATTGTGTGTTAATTGAAGACCCCTCAGGCTTTGGCAGTCTCCAGCCAATAAAGTTTGAGAAAAGCTGGTAACCTGCAGACAGATCAAAATTCTTTGCCAGTGCACCTTGGTCTAGGCGTTGTGTGTTTAAGTCCGTCAGTCACGGCAAGCACAGGTGAAACATTACAGTTCAAAGAGGACCTGCTTCTGTAGAAGTTCAAGGGACTCCTCCAGTGCTCATAGCAGGGACATGATTTGGCCCAAACTTACTTGGCGCTGTCCCTTTATGGCAAAGCTCATTTTGGCATCAGCTGGGATCAGCATTTGCCCACCATTTCTGACACCCTATAATTTATAAAATTGTGATGTGAGGGGCCTGAGCGAATATGATACCAAGGACTCTGTGCCAAGGTAACTTCCTTGACTCCAGCAGTTGTTTTTCCTCTGATCAGCACAGATCCTGCTGTTACCCAGCGGGCTGTTTGCAACCCCAATACACTTTGTTTAAAACCAAAACAAAATCTGAAGTGTTCTTTGTCGTCCCACACTGGTCTAGAAAGCAGTGCCAAAATCTCTTAATTGGAGGCTCTCTGGAGGAAACAGTTGTGCACTCTCACATACTCACGTTCTGCATGTTACGAAGATGAAAGAAGATTTTATTTGCCTTTGGATTAAAATAATGGTAACATTAATCACTGAAGCTTGAGAAGAGTCGTGACTTCAAAGGCTACGGCCTGTATTCACCCTGCCTAATTGTAGGCATTTAATGGAGTCTGTCACCACAAAATCCCTCTGCAGTTAGTGCAAGAGTTGAGAACCTCCCAAAGGTTTGGTCTTGGTAGAATCCATGTTTTCCCCGGAGGGGCTGGAAACCTTGCCTGTGAGGGAGCCCATAGTAACTGTGTTCCTCACCTGGGTGCTGCAGGTGAGAGCTTACTCCTGGCCTGCACCTAAGTGCTCACCCTGAGCGCAGCATCCTGTGCCTCCCAGTCCTCTCCTGTTCTCCTTCCCATGTCTGCTCTCTGCCTGAAGCCATCTGGCAGCTTGCAGGCTGTGAAGCAGACGTGGCTGGTGCTCCTGGGCAGCCTCGCAGCTGCCATCCTTCTACTGCAGGGTCATGCCCTTCAGGATCCCTAGATGCAGTTCACACAGAGACACCCAGCAAGTAGGACGTTCTCTCCAGTGCTTCATTCCTGTACTACTTATCTCTGCTGGTCCTGAATAAGTTTTATTTGCAAGCTTGTGTGTTACCTGTGACAAAGCAGAGTAGCTGTTACGTCATCAGTCCTGTTTCCTCAGTCCCTGCTATCTGTGTATACTTTGCAAAAACCTATTTTCTTATTCCAGTCAGTACACTGGAATAAACTGGTGTTTTCATGAGTGTCATCATTTTTAGCCAGTGGATCCAGGTAGTGACTGAAGACATTCGAATGCACTAGGAGCTGTTGTTCTTTCTCAGTTTGTGTGGGTGATGTTGTTTTCTGTTTGCCTTGAAGCACTCACAGCCACGGAGAGCGATGGGACGTTGCTGATGGAGCAGTATGTGCCCTGCCACATCTGTGCAGCTTCCAAGGCGGCGGAGAACGAGTGTGGCGAGAAGGTGGAGGATGCACAGTACTTTAACATGGAGGACTGTGTCCTGACTGCCATCGAACTGGACTACATCACATGTCCTAACCACCCTGACATCCCCGTTTCTCTCCAAGAGCTGGTCCCGGAGCTTTTCATGACCGATTTTCCTGCCAGGTAATGTTATTTGGTAGCCTTTGGTTTAGTTTCAGTGTACCTATGTAATTCAGTTGGATTTTTTTTCCGAAGTCATCTCTGCTAGAGGAACATACTGACCACAGGAAACAAATTCATCTGCTCTCAGTCCTGCTCTGGCAATTCATCCTAAACTGCACGCTTGGTGGTCAGCACACTTGCTTAGACAATCGCTGTGTGCTGACCCGAGTCATCACTTTGGGGGGTCCTTTGAGATCACTGTAGTGCAATGGGAAAGTCCTTTTTACAGCCACAGCTGTCCTGCCTTGCCCAGTACTCTGGCCAGAACTTGCTGTAATTGGAGGCTTCCTGGGATCCCAGAAAGGAGATTTTAATCTGGCAAAAACAAAAGGAAGTGCTGCTGCATCACAAGATGGGCAGTAAAATCGCCTTTTGTCTGAAGAATCTGTAGGTGAGTGAATTTATATAGACACCACTAGAGAATTCACACCGAGCTGAGGCTCCTGCTTGGCTGAGGGCTGTTAGATGCGTTGTAGGAGCGTGGCAGTCCTGAACAGCTGAAACAGCTCTTCCCTACCCACAGCAGCACCGCCAAATCTTTAAGCTGCTTAACTGCATTCCCAGATGGGTTCAGTCTTATACCCCTTATTACTTAGCGTGTAGAGCAAGAGACCTCCTGACTCTAGGCAGGACAGGAGCCCAACATTTTTCAGTTCATGCTTTCTCAGACCTTTCTGTGCCCGATGCAGACCTGTGAGACCTCTGGACCAAACTGAGTCCCGTTGGCTGCTGTCGGAGCTTTCTGTGCTCCACTGGCCCCTGTTCCTTTCTTGGGAGTAATTTTACAGGGTATTCTGGGCAAACACCCCATCAGCCTGTCACAACAGCCCTCCTTGCAGTGCTGTCTCCTGGAGATTTGTTTGACGGGTGCAAGGCGAGTGGAGATGTTTGAAGTGTGAACAGCTGTAAAAGTAGTCTCTGGAAGAGTGGGGAAATGATGAATTGCAGCCTGGGAACAGTAAGCTGATTTGAATAATCAGGTTTCAGAGTGTGGGGCTGTTCATAAACATCCTGTCCTGCCTCAGTGGAGAAAAGAGGAACAGGAGGTAAATGAAGGAAAAAATTCATTAATACAGATAAATGGTACAAATATCTGTACCTGTGTCATCTGCTTGGAAAAGGAGCTTATGTGCTTTCCAGTTCTGTTTGATTCTTGAAAGATAAATTGCCACAGTAAAAAGACTTTTTTGCTTATTAGCCCAAATTGCTTTTTTTTTTTCTGCAAGAAATCTGTTGTACACAAGCCAGCGTGTGGGGTACATTGAGATGACCAAGGTAGTGTAGGTGATCCGGTCCTCTCACTAGAGAAGACAAGAACCTATTACGGATTTGGGAAAATGGAAATGACATTAAAACCCACGAATTTACAGTGTCTTTGAAACTTTTCTTTTAATTAAAAAGCCCCAATTTCTTTTTGGCAGACTGTTCCTGGAAAATAGCAAACTGGAATGCAGTGAAAATGAAAACAACGTTCTTGGCCAGGGTGGAAGTGGGACCGTTATATATCGGGCACGATACCAAGGAAAACCGGTGGCTGTGAAGAGATTTCAGATTAAAAAATGCAAGGGTTCTCCCACTTCAGCTGCAGGTAGAGTACACAGAATCCGTATCGGGAATGGGCTCTTGCAGCCTGTGATCCCAACCTAAGACCAAAGAGCCTTTGCTCTCCAAAGTACTGGCAGCACCTGTTTAAATACAGCTTTGAAATATATACCAAAAAATTATGTGTTTCCATGGAGGAGGAGAATGCATCTTAAAGAGTCCTTCATGAAAGCTCTTGTAGCGATGCAGGTCACTGGTGCTGCAGGAAGCTTCTCTCCTCCAGGTCAATGGTTGGACTCAAGGGGTGCAAAGGCAGAGCTCTTGATTGGGGTGGGAAGCAGGATTTCATCTCCTGTTCCCAAGCTATTTGGCAATGAGAAGTGTGGATTTAGGTGGGTTTGCACTAAGGGCTTGTAGGTCTCCACCTTTGGATAAGTCCTTTACTCCATCTGTGCCAGCAGCTACAGAAAGCAAATGGGAGATCCTTCTCAGCCTGCCAGCTTCTCCAGGCAGGGACAGGCTCTCCTGGCATGTGCTGGCTGTCAAGCACAGGTTTCCAGCAGAGCCTCAGTCCACAGACCAAGGAAAGGGGAAAGTTCCTCCTTCTCGTTAGGAAAGGATACAGTGAACCCCTGAGCTGTGGAGGAGGCCAGCTGCTGTCCCAGTGACAAATAACCTTTGGAAAGACCAGACTTGCTTGAGCAGCCTGTGGTGTCTCATGGCAGAAGGACAATTACTCTGAAGGGTCTCTCTTCTGGTAGAGCAGCTGGGAAAGGGTAGGGAAGAGTCCTTCCACCAAAGGGTCTGCAGTGTGACATCCACACCCAGATAATACCTCCTTTAAAAAGCACAGCACATGTTTTCCAAAATCGTCCAGGTGATCTATGAGAACACTGTGTGCCAGACACACTCGAGGCTGGTGTTAAAGGACCAAGGGAGAACTTGCATCCTGAGGCAGCCATATATATCCTGCTTATAGCAAATGTCTGCTAGTGGCTCATGTATCAGCACGAGGATGCAGCTTAAAGCCTTGCTGTTGGCATAACCCCACAAGCTGCCTTCCTCCTGCAGCGTTTGCTCAGTGATTAGCACCTTCCAAAGAGTTTCTGACTCGGTTTCTCAGCTGGGGAGTGAGAAGGGGTTTGTGTGTCTCTCCAGACACCATGCTGAAACACCTGAGAGCCATGGATGCCATGAAGAACTTCTCCGAGTTTCGCCAGGAGGCCAGCATGCTCCACTCACTGCAACACCCCTGCATCGTCTCCCTCATCGGCATCAGCATCCATCCTCTCTGCTTCGCCCTAGAGCTGGCCCCTCTGGGCAGCCTCACCACTGTATTGTCTGAAAACTCCAAAGGTAAAAGCAGGGTCTCCCTCTTGGAAGAACTCCCTCTCTGAGTCACGGTAGTGACAAATGGTCAACAGCATTTAAATTACTGCTTGATTTACCGAAGGGGATTTTTCTTCAGACCAGGGGAAGTGGGAGGGATGGAATTGCTTTTAAACTGTGCCTTTGGGAATCTAGTAAAAATTGATGCTCAGGATTTTCAAAACTGCTTTGGAGACCTGGATTTTCAATTTCTCTGCAAATTAATAAGAAGTGCATCAGACTTCAGTGCTGCACGGGTAATACTGTGTTCTTCCCCCTGCAGATGGGTGTCTGGCACTCTGAATTCTTTTATCATTATCTGTGTTTCTGTCACTGTCAAATGAACGACATTAATTCCAAGATAGGTTGAGGCCATCTGACCCTCTTGGCACCTTGGCTTTGTGTCAACTTTCAGTCAAACACTAATTTTCACCAGAAGAGTTTAAGGGTCTAGAAGTGAAAAGGTTTAAAAAAAGAATCTAATAGAACTGTCAGACGTGTATAGTAACACGAACAGTGTCATTTCAGATTGTGGCGTTGAGTGATGTTTTAAAAGGTTGTTAGTTATTGCTGTGGAGTTTAAAAAAAAGAGTTATTGCAATTACAAGAAGTGAAGACAGGCTGTTCCTTTGTGCCAGGGTCTTCCTTTGTGCCGCTGGGACACATGCTGACACACAAAATAGCTTATCAGATTGTAACGGGCCTTGCCTACCTGCACAAGAAGAACATCATCTTCTGTGACCTGAAGTCAGACAATATCTTGGTGTGGTCCCTCGATGTCAAAGAGCACATCAATATCAAACTCTCCGACTACGGAATCTCCCGGCAGTCATTCCACGAAGGCGCCCTTGGCGTGGAAGGCACGCCGGGCTACCAAGCTCCTGAGATCAGGCCTCGCATAGTCTACGATGAGAAGGTAAGTGTGGTGCATCCATGGGCACAGCCCCTGTGTGACACCCGTGGGTGGCTGGTTTCATGCGTGGGGCCGGATTTCCTTATACATGCACAGTGCTGCTCTCCTTTCCACCCACCAAGGGAGGTTTGCCCTGTTTTTCCTCTCTTTCTGGCTCTAGGTTGACATGTTCTCATATGGAATGGTCCTCTATGAGCTGCTGTCCGGTCAGCGGCCTGTGCTAGGACAACACCAGCTCCAGATTGCAAAGAAGCTGTCTAAAGGGATCCGTCCTGTTCTTGGGCAGCCGGAAGAGGTGCAACTATATAGGATGCAGGCACTCATGATGGAGTGTTGGGACACTAAGCCAGAAAAGGTACAAGACAACCTTCACGACCAGTGTTTTCTGATCATGTAGCTGCAGGCATCTGGCAGGAGCTGGGCTTGCTCTCAATACAGCAGAACAGCTCATTTGCCCATTTACCCCTCCTGCTGATATGGCCCAGAACTTCTATTGACTTAAATGATAGTTTTATGAATGAAACTATGGCAGATTGGGGGCCTTAGACATCTGCGGTGACATGAAGGTCCCTCGACGTCAATGGCAGTTAAGCTATTGATTTCACTAGGGCGAGGTGTTACCCATAATTTCTAGAAACAGCTACAGTGTCATGCTGTGAGTGTAACTACAAAGACTTCAAAATCTCCAGGATTATAAAAGGCAGTATGAGGAAGAAAAGGGTTCAAAGTACAAGAAAAGGATTATGCTGCATTATGTTTTTCATTAATTACAAGTCGGTGTTTCAGAGCTTCTGTCCTTCAGATGAAGGTCAGCTTGACTCACAGCTAGACACTGTTATGACAGTGGGGCATCTTCAAAAATTCATAAACCTGAAGAAATGAATCAATAAAATGTGTAAGAGAAACACAGTACAGAAGAGGTTTGGCTTCAATGTCTAGGGTATGGAGGATGCTAAGAAACACTCAGGTGGGATTTACAAGGAGAATTCAATGTAGCTTTGGCAAAGTAGCAGAAGTGTTTATGAAAGATGTCCTATATCTTAGTTCTCTAGCTTTAATAAATAGTGATTATTACAGTTCTTTTATTTCACCTGGACCTCCAGCTGTCTTGTGTGACATACATCTTTCTCTTTTCCTTTCCCCACAGCGTCCACTGGCTATTTCTGTAGTAGGACAGATGAAAGATCCTACCTTTGCAACTTTTATGTACCTGCTATCCTGTGGGAAGCAGTCTTCCTTCTTCTGCTCCCAAGGACAGGAGTACACTGTGGTGTTCTGGGATGGGAAGGAAGACACTAGGTGAGACGGCTCGTCTTAGTAATTTCTTTCTTTTGTTCTTTTTTCTTTTTAAGTAAAAAATCTTCAGCGTCTTCACTTATGCCTCTGGGAGGGAGGTAAGAAGGTGAAAGTGAATTTGGGCGAATGCCAAGGATACGGTGAACACTGTTTTCCCAAACTCTTTTAATTGGGAACAGTGCTTGCTTTATAAAGGATATTTAATGAGCTTAACTCTGCTTCAGTTAATATGAGGAGAAGATTAGGGCAGTGTAATGATTCACACACACAGGATGAAGCATTTGCACATGAGAACAGACGTGTTCTGCCTTTCCTAATGAGGCCATTTAACACTAAACCTTTCCTAATTGAGACTGCAGTTCCATCTCTCTTCTGCAAAGCAATTAAGCACATGCTTAAATCCTATTGAAATCATCAGGAGTTAACCACATGCCTGAAGCTGTGTGTGCATCCAAGTGTACACTGCCAGTAAAATGTGTGCTATACTGAATAGGCATGTGCTTTAAATGTTATTAAATTGTGACTGAGATGATGGTATTTTGCTCAGCCACATGTGACCCGTGGCTAGTTAGGTTTATTTTTATGGATGTTACTGATTTTTATAGTCGCAATCTTACTCGGAAGCATTCACAAACTGATCTGAAATTTATATTAATGCGTTCATTATTTGTAACCATTAACGTAATGGGAAAGGTACGTGATTTGCTCATGAACGATTTGCTTTGCTATTTGTGGTGCCTGGTCAGTCGTTCAGTGCAGACAGTGTAACTATTCCTGCTAAAAGTGGTGAAACACATGGGACTCACAGATGTATTTTGAATACGTGGATGTTGTCCAAATATTCACAGCAATGTATCTCAGTGAATCTGCTTCCTGACTGGACAATCCACTTGCTGGAGACTGCTGAATAACAAATTACTTATATGTGACAGATTTCAGGATGTGTAATTGCTTGTGCCACAGTTGGTAAAACATCTGGGGCTCACAGATGTGGTCTTGAATATCCAGTTATTGTTCAAACACCCTAACCCAATAAACTTTCCCAAACCTCAAACAAACAAAATCTTTTTAGTTGCAAAAATATTAATTAGTCATATTTATAAATTATTTTATCAGGTTACAGATCTTTGCTCTTATTTGGAAGAGTCGTGCTCTTCTTTTTATGTGCTAGAATAAGTAATGAAGCCAGATAACGCTGCCGCAGTGAACTTGGAGAACGAGCACTTACTCTCTTGAGAACCTAATGAGCAAGATGGGCTAAGACCTCCCAGCTATTAATTACTGCTATTCAGCTGGAGCTGTTTGTCTCACAGCTGAATTATAGTAACAGACCACGTAAGTTCTCCTAATCCATTTCCACGCAAAGTCAGATAGCTGAGTTTAAATCTTCACAGAGGCAATTGCATATCTGCCCCCTGAGGAAGAGCTGTAGCACATCTGTATTTCTCTTCCTTTACGAAGACCATTTGGAGGGACGGAGAGCCTTGCAGCATCATCCACATCTGGAGAGTCGTGTCACAGCTTGGCCCAAAGTGCCAAGTACCATCCTCTAGCAGTTTGGAGGCTGAATATTGGCTATAGGAAATTGTTATTTGCTCCTTTCAGGAACTACACGGTGGTGAATCCAGAGAAAGGGGTCATAGAAGTGGAGAGGATGAGCTGCCCAGGAATGAAGCTTTGCTGCCAACTAAAATTTCAGAATGCTCTCTGGGCTGCCACGGAGGTGAGCGTTACCTGCCCTTCAGTGCCCTGCTCAAGAGGGGCCTCATTAGAAGAGGCTCAAACGAAGAGAAAGAGCCTATTAAATTAGTAAAGCTGAGAGTGTGTGGGCCAATGGACATCTCAGATGAGCAGCGTGACTGTGCCGTCTCCTGGTGTACTGTTTCTGCCTGTTACTTAGCTGATACCGAGATCAAAATCATACCTCCTGGTGTTCAAAGCAATCGTGGGAACCTCGGCTTTCCGAGGAGAAACTCTCTGGATTTGTAGCGTATCTTTACCCGGCGTTTCATCTGGGAAATGTCCTTATCTGTAAGCGATAAAGGGAAGCAGTGAAAGAAGCCATGCGTCTAAGGGTGGGGTTTTGAAAGAGGCCCGAGGGCTTTGAAAGTTGGTGGGAAATGGGCGCCCAAGTTTTGTGTTTACTGTGGAAAACTGCAGATAAAAAGATAAGAGTGAGAGACCGTGGCTGATTTGTCCCTTAGAGCCCCTGCCCGCCCGTCAAAAAGGGCTGTGTTAAGTGTCAGACAGTTCTGACACAAGCGTTTGATACAAAACAAAGAAAAAACAGGAACATTTCCGGTTTTTTTCAGCTGAAGTTTAGTGTTTTCGAGACGGGAAAAAAGGCCACAGTTGCCGAATACATAATTTGTGTTGTGTTAATTCACTCCACCCTAGCATTGAGAGGGAATATAGAGAATATAGATATTTTTTTTTCCTTCATAGGAAGTTAAGATGTTTTTGCTTTTTCTGTTCCCAAATAGAGGCAAAGTTCAAATATTTCTATTTTTTATAACAAGAAGTATAGAAAAATTAAAATTCAGAAATCGTAAAGAATTTCTTTTCTACCTTTTTCATCAACATGAAATGTGTTGCTAGAACTGGGTGCTCTATGTGGGTAATGTAGATTTGAGGTGCAGAGCAGGTGTAATTCCAGATACAATGTAATGCCAGCTTCCCTGGAATCAACAGATTAATGCAAAATAACACACAACATGTCTCAATTGTCCTGACACGCTTGGGATTTGTGCAGGGTGGGGGTTGTCAAATGCTACTTTTAAATGTGGCGATGAAACACCAATAGTGGTGATTTTGGTGGCTTGTGGATAGTGCATACGTTGCCTGGAGCTCATTCTGGGGAAGGCAGTACCTGCTTTCTACCTGCAGACAAAGCAAATGCTCTCCAGGGAAAACAAAAGAGAAATCTAGGCTTTGGATATTGAAAAATCCCAGTAAAAACTGGTCTTGGAGCCAATTTGATCTTGTTCAGGTATCAAAATATGAAAAGCATGGAAGATGATTGACATTTATAGAGTTTTATGTGCTCTTTCACAGGACCAGAAGATTTCTGTGTACGGGTTGCAGGGCATGTGTCCTCTGAAGACTCCACAGAAGGGTTTAGACACTCCTGCTACTGTGAGCTGCTTTCTAGTAATGCCTGTCGTCAGAAAGGTAAGGAGGAACCAAAGGAAAAGTGAGACTAAGCTGCCTGCTGCCAGAGTTTGTGTGGCAT
Organism: Tringa tobata; assembly: GCA_033628505.1. NCBI lineage: Eukaryota > Metazoa > Chordata > Aves > Charadriiformes > Scolopacidae > Tringa > Tringa tobata. Next base: position 109,639 of record JAHREE010000194.1, on the reverse strand, counting down.
GTCACTAGCTAGTGTTGAAGGACTTTGCAGTGCCCAGGAACATTTTGGCAGCGCGAGGAGAAGGTTTCCAGGTCTTTGTGCCTCTGCCAGAAGACAGAGGTGTGGGCAAGAACCTGAGTCAGGGGACCAAAGCTGGCACTTCCGAGCCTGCTGGGAAAATAGTCAAAATAGATCAAATTCCTCTGCAAGGAAGTTTTCCAGCTGTGTTTCCACATCACTGGAAGACAGGGTTTAGTCTGATCAAGCAAAGTAGAGGGGACGTGAAGCAATAATTAGAATAGAGATTTGTTAACTGCTGATGCAGGACTTGGGTATATCCTGTACCTGTTCTTTTCCTGATGGGTGTGCATGTTGTCATTTATGAGCACAATCGGCTTTAAATATTACCTAGCCTCAGCCACACTTCTGTTTGGTTTTGAATGAGAACACTTAGATAAGACAGGCAGTCCAAAAACTGCCTCTTATTGGTAATAACAAAAGTTCTACACTATCTGTCTCGTTCTGGGATTGCTGACATCCTGTTACTGGCAAGAGAAACCTGACATGACTGCCTATTGCGGGCAAGTCTTGAGAGATGTATAAAAACTGTTTTTGGGCTAAATTACCTCCGGTTTGCTTACAGCCACCTCAAGTAAAAACATATAATTATGTTCCAACATTATGGGTAGCTGTGTAGTTTTTGCAAATGCCAGCAGACTGGTGTGTGTCTAAAAAGCCCAATATGGAGCAGCTCTCGGAGCAACGGCGGACCTGTTTTATACCAAGTGCCTGTTCTCTGTTATTACCCGTTTCTGGCCCGTCTGCTGGGGACTGCTGCATGGCTACAGACTGAACTCGAGGCAGATAGTTAGTGTAAGGTGTACTGCTTTGCTTCCAAACATGGGGCAAGTAGGACTGAAGTAGGGCACAGATCTAAAGTTGGCACAGGATGTGTTTCACCCGCCGGGAGGCTGCATCTGTCAGCTTTCTTTGGCTCCCGGACCCACGGCGTTTTCTCTGCCGTGGAGTTTCATTTCTGATGTGTAGGGCAAATTTCTTTTTCATGCTGCCTGAGGTTTCTGTCCAGGACAGTCGAACGAGTCTTTCACTTTCAGCTTTTCCACTGTCATACAGCTTGCAAAGCCATTCCTTAGGGGTTACGAGTGGCTTTATGTCTCCTGGTTTCTATTTTCAGTTTGTGGCTTGCCTAGAAAATGTCATAAATAATGCCAGGCCCTACAATAGTAATATTGAGTCTAGACACCTCCCTTCCTCCCCCGACCCTACCCAACCTTCCAGAAATCCACATCCCTTCGGCGCACTCCTTCTTGGTTTATTGGACTTACTTTTTCCTCTCTCCTTTCTATGAATGAGTTTGGCAGGGAAATAGCCAGAGCAGCAGCCGTAGGGATGTGCAGACCAGGTTGGCAAGAAACTAAAACCGTTTTTCGAAGCAGCCAGTTCTTCCAACGAAGCTAAATGGAAAGCTTACACTTGTCAAACTCCCTGTATGCCACAACGAGCTGTATCAGAGTTATCACAGAGCTGTTACTGCCCAGTGGAGAAGAGAATTGCTCGCGTTTCCCTGGGAAGAATGCCTTTAGCTGATGAGATGTGAGGTAACTAGCAGTCAGAGAATTGCTGAGGGATGTTGCTGGGAAGGGGAATTCTTTACGACTGCCTTGGGAAGACTGATCCAAAAGAAATAGTTTCCAAAACTTGGTTTCTCATCCAAAGGAAGCATCATGGAAATTTAAAAGCAGCAGAGAGGGGCCCAGAATCCAAAACTCACCCGCCAAGGAAAAGTCTTGTACAATTTAAGCTTTTTTGTTGCATGCTTTCTGTCACCAGTATCATTGGTTTTGGCAAACAATGAAATTTTCAGTAAATTTCCTTTCAGAAAAAAAAAAAAAAGCAAGCAAACAAACAGGTTAAAGAGAGCAAAACAAGATGCTTTCCGAACTGGTTTGCAGCATTCTTACAAAGAGATGTTGAGGAGAGGGAAATCTGAATGGGTACAAGCCTCTGGCCTCTTGCAAAAACCTGGAGCATGGGAAAACAAAAGCTGCATTTAAAGGCTGCGGCGTTCGGTGCCAGCAGTGCCAGACCCTGCGGGGAAGAGAGAGGAGGAGGTGACCGAGGCTGTGGTGTCGGGGGCTGTATTTTATTTTATTCTTTAACCCGCTCGCGGCGGCCGTCCCGAGGGCTCCGTGCCTTGTGCCGTGCGTCGCTGCGAGGACGGGACGTCTGGAGCCAGCTCATCTCCTGCACATCACATTCCGTCACAGACCCGCTCGGAGGCCTTCCTCCCTGGCACGGTGGGACTTCTGGCAGGACAGAGACTTCCAATGCAGTTTTGTTGCCGTGTTGTTTTTGTTGGCTCTTTGTGGAGCCCAAATGTTGAAAATGAATTCTGAGAAAGTTACTTAAGGTTTCTGGAGGCTGCTGCCCTGCCTGCCTTTGGTCACTCTTGTAATACCCGGATTCGGAGAGTTTTGCCTCGCTGCCCAGCTGCACCAGCACCTCATAAAATCTGGTGAATCGGTGGCACCCGGGGGTGGGTGGCCTTTGCTGTGTTCTTCTGTGAAATGGGTCGCTCCCTCGCCTCGGTCAGGTGAAGAGTGGCAGGTTGAGGGCATTTCTCTGCATTTGAGTTCCCGCTCTTAGTTTCTTAAACAGAGACATAACAGTGGCTGGTTAGAAACAGGTGCCAATAGCCAAGGCAGTGAGTAATAAGTGCCCCAGAGCATAAAATATCTTCCAGATTTGCTTCCACCATTGCACTATTCCGAACAGGCTAGAGTTTGGCAGTCGGTGTGGCCGGTAAAGCTGGGTGGGGATCACTGATGCAGCTCTGCCCCGATTGCCCAGTGCCAGGGAAATTTGGCCTGTGGAATCCGAAAGGGAATCAGGATTCTGTTCTGCAGTAGCTGACACTAAGCAAAGAAATGAAAATAATTTTTTGTGAAGGCTATGTTTGGGTAATTCAGCGTTTTCAAATTAAATTAAACAAAATTATAGAGTTCTCTGAAGACTTTAATACTCTCCTGTGTCACACTAGGAGCAGTTCAGGTTGACATACCAACATTATGGTTAATTTCAGGTGTTCCCATTTCAATCTAAATTTTCCATATTTAGTAAGAAATACCTATTGTGCAGGGTCCTTTGGACTGGAAAAGTTGGACCATTTTCACCAGAGAAATGTGGGCTGTTCTGCTTTGTTTTCTTCTGGTTTAAATAATTGAACTCCTTTCCAAAGAAAAAATCACCCAAAACCCATCTTGTGCAAAGCATTGTACCATGTTCCAACCTATTGATGCAACTCCCTGGCAAACCCACGTCCAGGAGCCTTTGCACCAGATCCACATGGCAGCGGGGACATGCACCGAACACTGGCTTTCTTTTAATTAGTGGTTAGAGAATTGGGACTGGACTGAGTTAAAGTCCAAGTCCCGTTTCACAACTTTCCACTTGCTTCCCTAGTTTTTCCCATTACAGTAAAATTCTGCTGTGATTTGGATTAGTCATACGGGCTGAGCACACTCATGGTTTTACTCATACTTTGTATGCAGATAGTGTCTTTTTGTCCAAGACTCTTAATGAGCCTTGCAAACAGCGCTGTCAATTAAACTAATACTTGCCTCTGTGCCTGTCTGCCCTGGGATATCTGAGAGCAATTCAATATACTGATTTTGGCCCCTGTGGGTTTAAGCAGCCTGGGAGCTCTCTCCCAGGACTGGCACAGCCATGATCCCTGGAAGGGCACGGACTTTCCCTTTATTTCTGAGCGGCAAAGGGTGATGCCGAGTCCCTGTCCCTGCTGGCATCCCGGGCTTTCCACCGTGGCGGGGCTGCTGAGGGCTGAGGTTGTGTGGGTTCAGCCGGCGGTGCTCTGTCTGGTTTTGTTCATTTTGCTTCGCTTTTAGTCCGGCCAGATTGTAACAACAGCAAAAAAGCCCTGGGCAAAGGGTCTTTTTTTAGAATTTATTTCTCCACCGGGAGGAAATAGAAAGGCCTTTGAGGTAGGTATTGTTTTATCTGCTTTGCAGATGGGGGAGTTTCTGGTGCAGACCCAAGGTCATGGGGAGTTTTGTTCCCAAGAGATCCGTATCCCGGTCTAACAGCATTTTGCAGCGCTGTGATGAGCCGGAGGAGTCGGAGAACCGTGGAGCCGTGGCCTTCTCACCGGCTCCCGTCCACGGGACGTGACGGTGCCCATCGCAGCAGTGCCACAGAGCCCTGCACCGGAGCTTGACGCTGGCCATGGCTCCCGCAGCCAGCACAGCTGTACAGTTAGGGACAGGTTTCTAACTACCTGCAGGATTGCTCGTGGCACTTGGCAGCTGGTTCACTGAACTGCTGCTGCTTCCATGCCCTCCACTGGGATGTCTCGGAGCTGCCATGGATCCCAGACCCAGAGCACCACCCTGGAAGGAGCAGAGCTGTCAAAGCAGCAGGCATCGGATGCGGAGCGATCAGTGTACGCTTTGTTTGCGAGAGGATTGTCTCCCTCTCTTTCTGTTTTTACTGCATTTCTTCCACTCCTCTCCTACCTACACTGATAGCAATAGTTTTACTCCTTTTTGGAAACGAGCCGGGTTCCTACAGCTGGATTCCTAGGACCGTGATGGCTGTCTGTGAACATACTCCAGCTTGAATTTGTTAACCTTCGGGGCAGGCTGCCAGGTCTGTCTGTCCTCCCTTGCCAGTAAAGAGAAAGGTAATACTGGGTGAGAGGAGTACGGCTCTGCAGCAGCTTCTATGTAATGACTTCTTTTTATGTTGCTGTTATCACTGAGTGAATTGGGGTAAGTAACTAGTGTACTTGCAGGATTGGGAGAGGCAGCCAGAGCTTCTGGGATCGAAAGCTCCTGTATTGCAGAGACATAAAGAATCCGAATGGAGAATCTGCTGTCTTTTCTTGCAGAACTCGTACGTGGTGCTGGCCGGCTTGTCGGATGGACTTGTGGCAGTGTTTTCAGTGTCCCAGGGCATCCCGGGGGACAGCTGCTCCTACCTGTGCTCCCATACGGCAAACAGGTCCAAATTCAACATTTCTGATGATGACCCCCGGCAGAACCCGTACCCGGTGAAGGCCATGGAGATCACCAACAGCGGAGCAGAGGTCTGGTACAGCAACGGCCCTGGCATTCTCATCATAGACTGCGCCACCATGGAGATCAGCAGGAGGCTGGAGCCCTTCAGCCCGCCGTCGGCGATCACATCCATCGCCTGCAACTCGGAGTGTCACGGGGAGGAGGTGGTGTGGTGTCTGGACGATAAAAGCAACTTCCTGGTGATGTACCACGTCTCCACCTACCAGCTCTGCGCGCGCTACTTCTGCGGGGACTGCAGCCCCCTCAGAGACATGTTCACCATCCAGCAGCCCTCGGCAGCCATCCCAGCTACAGCGCCTATAAACCACAAAGCAATGGAGAACAACCTGCTGGCGGACATGAGCATTATCTACAGCCCAGAGGTTGGCACCCAGATACTAAACCACCAGGACTCGCTCACAGATTATTGCTCTGTGTCTTCCTACTCCTCCTCGCCTCCCAACAGGATAACCCGCTGCCCCTCCAGCCTGCCCAGCTCGCCCACGAGCTCTTCTAGTGCACCGCTCTCCGCAGATTTTGACGAGTCCGACAAGTTTCCTGAGCTGAAGCCTTCCCTGGATCACGATGCTACGCCTGCAGGTGACAACATGCAGCATCTCCAAGCTGTCAAGATTCTTCCAGTGAAAGACCTCATATGGATCCCCAGGTAAGTGGGATCTTAAGAAAGGAACTTCATCAAAAATCCTCCCTGGACTGAATGTGAGGTTATCTCAGGCTAATTCAGGAACTTTTACATTCCCAGTATGATTCACTATCTCAGAAAGTCGATTTACCATTAAGAAATTTTATTCCCAGTACAATGGTACATCGATTTTCCTCCACCTTTTTAATGATATCTCTTGTTGGGCAGAATGGCCACCTCTAAGGTCTTGCCAGATTGATTGCAGCAGAATGAGAAGGTGGGTAGTAAGACTCAAAGCCCTGTTTCCCCAGCTACTGAGGAAACAACAGGAGGCAGCTTCCTTGCTCAGCCACAACCCTGGAAAGTCCTGTTGCCTCCTGTGGAGCTGATGGAAATCACTGGGAATCTGATTTTGCCTGTCACGGGGGCTCTCACTGTACTGGATTCAGGATGCCCCTCAATGGCATCGCAGTGCCCCCTTCCCCGCAGAAGGTGGTGTAACTGCAGGTGGGATTGCAGCAGAAAGGGTTGATCTTCAGCATGGATCTTCTTCAGGTGTCACCAGTCTCCACTGTGGAGCACGTGTTATGTCTCCCTCATTTCTCTTCTAGGAGAGGAGGGGACATCATCGTTATCGGACTGGAGAAGGAATCGGGCACCCAGCGGGGCAGAGTCATCGCTGTGCTGAAGGCTGGGGAGCTGGCTCCCTACGGGTAAGGCTGACTTGGGCACCACCTGTCACACCACTGGGGCCACAAGGGGACTGGGTGGCATAGGGTGGCTCTGGGGGCTGTCAGAAGCTACCTCTTGGCTTCCAGCAGCATCTGAGAAGGTCCCAGCCCAAGGAGACACAGTTGCTGGTTTCACATCGAGGCACGTGTGCGCTCTTAGAGCATGGCAGATGGTGAGGGGAAGACACTGCAACCAGTCTGGTCTCCTAAAGCCCCAGAGACCGAGCACCCCTGTGAAGAGACAGGCAGGACCCTCTCGCACAATGCGATAAGCGTCGGTCTGATCCTGCCTGGTGCTGACTCCCGGTGCTCTGAGGGCACCTGGCAGAGGATTGCTGGAGCTTGGCAGACTCAGGCCCCGTGTTAAGAACAAGAGGTGTATTTATGCAGAGCGCGGTGCTTGTCTGTGGCTGTATTCACGTGGGGCAGGTTGACGTTCTGGCTCTAAATGAGCACCTTTGTGCTGTTGGCAGTGACGGGCCGGGGGAAGGCTCCTGGAGCACAGGGGAGAGCAGTTATATACATTAATTTAAAATGTTTCATACAGTGAACAAGAGTCCAAGTAAATAAATAGCTGCTGGAGAGATGGGGGTGCTCCTGCTGATCACTTAAATACCGGTCTGGGATTGTACTGTTTATGTCCAAACAAATGGAGGTTAAGCTAAGGGTTATAAATGGTCATTTATTATCACTCGGCAAACACAACAAGAGATCAAAGTGCCGTTCCCTCGACTTGCTAACTGAGTGTCTTTGTCAGTTAGTCGGGAGTGACGTAGTGCCTTTGTTGGTTCGTTGGTCCCAGGTAGTGTTAGATTGATTTTGCTTTACCCAGATTCAGTGTGGGCTTAAGGCAAAGTGACGCTGCCACCTTGGACCTCTCCTGCTTTGCTGCCTTTTGGCCTGGCTGGTTCAGCCGTTGACTCCCCCTCTTCTCCCAGCAGGATAAGGACCAGCAGCTAAAGACCTGCCTCCTCCAAGCACAGAGCAGGGTGGGGAGGTGAAGGAGGGGATGTGACTTCTTAGGGGCAGTTTGTGATAAGAACCAGCTGCCAAGAACAGCCCTTTTTGCCAGTGCTCCCCTTTTGGGGGAAGAGTTTGGGGCTCATCTTCCCCCATCTGCTATCAGACCAGTAGAAAGAGCCCGCCAAGGGCTGGACTCCTGTCCCTTGAGCCCTGCAAGGACAAAAGTTTTATCTTTTGCTTGGCCACCTCCCTCTGGGCTATCAGGGCCAGCTTCAACTGGCCCCAGGAGAGCTGGGGAGGGACTCCTTGTCAGGAAGTGTGGTGACAGGACAAGGGATAACGGTTTTAAATTGGAAGAGGGGAGATTTAGATTGGATACCAGAAAGAAATTCTTTCCTGTGAGGGTGGGGAGGCACTGGAACAGGTTGCCCAGAGAAGTTGCGGCTGCCCCATCCCTGGAACTGCTCAAGGCCAGGTTGGATGGGGCTTGGAGCAACCTGGTGTGGTGGGAGGTGTCCGATGATCTTTAAGGTCCCTTCCAACTCTGACCATTCTATGGGTCTATGATTCAACTGCTGTTGTTTGATCAGGTAACACGCTCAGAGACCACCACGGGAAGCACCTGCAATGTGGTGCTGTCATGCAGGACGACTCCTACACGAACGTGCGTGTCCCAGGGCTGTTGTCCTAGCCGTGCCTGCTGGTCCGGGCTGGGGGCTTGTCCCCTGAGCTGGCAGAGCTGGGCTCCATCCTGCTCCCACGCTGCATCTCGGGCAGCCTGCAAGCTGTGGCACGGTGCGGGGTGTTTTGAGGATGCCCAGCTGGCAGCAGGCCAAAGAGCCTGTGGATTTAGCAAATCAGGAGATTAACAGTGACTTCAAAATGTCACGGCAGACTTCAGCACCCACCTGCGTGTTTGGGCACCTGAAGGCCTTTAAAAATATCTTTTCCCGTGTCACTGAGCCATTTGCTTGTGCCGTGACATAGTTTCTGATCCCTCTCTTTGTTACCTTCATCCTTTCTCAAGGATTTGCAGCTTATAAAAAGAGATTTGGTAGCTGGAAGGGAAAGCTTTTTGAGTCGGTGCCTCCGGGCTGAGCGGGGGTGTGCTGTGTGAGCAGAGCTGCTCTCGCTCTAACGCCCCGCTCCGCTCTCTCCTTCCTTTCCCAGGACGCTGGTGGATGCTGCCCTCATAGCAAAGGACACAGTTGTGTGCTGCTTTCAGAACGAAAACACGGAGTGGTGCCTGGCTGTCTGGAGGGGCTGGAGCGCCAGAGACTTTGACGTTTTCTACCAGGCCTACGAAGAGCTGGGAAGGCTTGAAACCTGCATGCAAAAGAGAAGGTAGTGCCTGTGGGAGACCGAGGGAAGAAGGGAAACGTCCTGCTCCGAGCACCCCTGGACTCCCGAGACACAGCCCTGGAGAGGGAGAGAGGGGACGAGGGGTGGGTGGGGGGAGCCGTGGGTCTGGTTTGCTGCTAATGAGCACCACGGGGTTCCCGGGGCTGGAGCCCCGTCAGGGCTTTCGGGGATTGGAGAAACCGGTGTGAGCGGGGCAGGGACAGCGGGAGCTGGGCTGTCTCTCTGCTCCCGTGCTCCATCACACGCTCCCCTGCGGTGGTCGAGAGCAGAAGGTGGAGGTGGCTGCAGTTCTGTTTCCAGTTTCTTCTTCCCCGTTTTAAAGTCCTTCCTCACCTTCAGCACACCCTGGCTGCTGCTGCTTTTCTAGTGTAAAACCATCAGCCAGGAGAGCTCCCATAGCCTCAGCGGGCTCTTTCCTGGGAGCCTGAGCACATTACAGTCCCCGCTGCCTGCTGGCTGGCTGGCTGGCAGTGTGGCTCTCTCTGGGCTAATTCCCCCTGCTCCCGGGCAAATTCCCCCACTGGAAGCTGCGGGGCTGCCTCCCACAGCCCTGTGTGTTTGTTAGAGGCTCCTTCAGGTGTAGCCCCTCTTGTGACTGCTGTGTAGAGACATCCAGGTGTGAGAACCAGCGACAAGCTTTGGCTGGCCACTGCGTTTCTGGTTCCTAAAAGCTGTTGTGGTACAGTGTTACTGTGAGAGAGCCTAAAACCTGCCAATAATACTGCCCAACCTCAGTGAGGAGTGAGCTGTTTAATTGCACTGTGGCAGAGCCAGTTGTAAATAGAGCTGATACAAAGCAAAGCCACTCGGTTTGACAGATACTTCCTGGTGTAAAAGGAGGGAGCCCTGAGACCAGGAAGGCTTAGAAACCGTCCTCTCCTCTTTGCTCCTCTCCTCTTTCTCTTGGTAAATACACTCTGGGGTATCGGGAAGACAATAAGCTTAATTTGCCTGTGTATCTGTGCAGCTTCCGCTCAACACAGCTTTTATTTTATCTTCATTAGTGGCCTGGGATGATGTATTGGCTCCAAACACAATTGCACTTAGTTATCCCAAGCATGTACAGCAGTGTAAAAAGCGAGCCTGGCTAAGCACCCTGTAAAAAGGTGTACAGTTTGAATTTTGGACCTCTTTTTTTTTTTTCCTATCCCAAGAAAGGTGTGTGAGCATCGGCACGGCTGGCCAAGGCCGAACGGGCAGGTTAACCCTCTGGTTCACATTTCTGTTGCAGGCTGCTAAAATACCCTTCTTCAGAAACAGAGTGTATCCTAAAATAAACAGATTTCTCTCCCTACAATGACACTGCGTTGGTGGTGGCACTTTTTATAGGCAGCCCGTGCCTGCACCAGCTGCAGGGTGTCTGGGCTCTGCAGTGGGATGAAGAAGCACGTCCTCCTGGGGAGCGAAGCTGGGATCGGGTTTACAAGGACAATCTGTTTCATTACCTGGCCTTACCTGTCTCTGTCCCCCCTGGCTCCTCCAGGACAAGCTCCTGCTGCCATCACAGCAGCACCGCTGTGCCCTGGCTCCCTCTCCCTCGCCAGGACGAGCTCTCCTGCCTCTTGTCACCGCAACGAGGAAGAGATGGCTCAGCCCTTCACCGCTGCTGCGATCTGACAGGCGTTTTCACAGCTGCCCCGAGAGCTTCTCCTGCCTCAAGCTTCGCTGTGAAATAGCTGTATCTGTGTCAGGGCTAATTAACTGCCTTCCACCCCCCCGAAACTGTGTCACCTACCTGCCATCCCCCTGCATGGCCCCAAGCCTGCAGGCACTGGCCAGGCACTGTCACCTGCGCTGGGGTTTAACCATCTCCCTGTCCCCTTCTCCAGCTGCCAGACCCCTTTCACACCTTTCATGGTCCTTGCAGGCCTGGCAGAGGCTATAAACCAGCTTGTCCTTTCATTGAGCCTTGCAGGTTTTTCTTTGAGAGAAAACACTGGTCTGGAAATAACCACAGCGGTTCCTGATCATCCCTCTCCAGCCAAACATCTTGGCACCACGCTGCTTCCGAAGCCGGTGTGGGGCCATGTCCTCCATGGGCTCCCCAGCGCCCACAGGGGTCAAACAAACCTTCAGTGGGCACCGGCTGAGGCTCTGCCACAAAAAAGGGGCTTTCTTCTGCTCCTGCCCCGCGCTCCGGAGCTGTTATTGCCCACAGCCATCCCCTGCCCGGACACGCTGGGACCCTGCTGCCACCCTCACCAGCCAGGTCAGGAGGGTCAGGGAAAGGACTGGAGGGTGGGAGAGAAGCAAACGCTGCTGCATGGTGGTGTCAGGGGTCCCTGGGGCAGGGACGGGAGCGAGGGTGTCCCGAAACCTCCTGGGAACAGGGAATCAGTTCCCAAAATCGACTGAGAGCCTGAACGCTGCTTCCCTGGAGTCAGGGCAAAATTCCCCGTCAGCAAACCTGAAACCTCATTAGCACAAGGCTCCATTAAGTCAGCCACACACGTGCTGCAGGAATAAATCCCCAGGGGCAAAAATAAATAGACACTAAAACCAAAATTAAAATAAAAAACCGGCACCGGTTCAGCCAGTTTAGCTGAGATTTCAGTGCTCATTCCCAGCCCTCCCACCAGTAAAGCCTCTCCTGCTCCTGGCAGGACTGACGGCAGCCACGGACGAGGGGCCTCATCCATCCCCATCGTCCATCCCCGGGGAGAGGGATGGGGTCGAGGCCAAAGGCAGGAAAAACCCCCAAAAACCCAGGAGAAGGGGCAGCTTGAGCCCAGAGATGCTGGTGCTCAACGTCCCCCGTGGCCCAGGGGAGCTGCGTGTATCACGGTCCTTGCTATTTTCTTTCAGCTTCTAAAAATAAGCCGGAGCAGGGGCCTGGCGGGGGGTTTATTCCTTCAGCTGCCCGAGGAGAGAGGAGAAAACAGCTTAGTTTTATTTTGTCAATGCCAGGTTCCCCCCCCTCCCCACCACCCAGCCCGTCTCGGAGCAGCGGGAGCCCCACGGAAAGGGCTCGGCGCTGGGAGGGAAGCGGATGCCCTGGGATGAGATTAACCCCCAGCTCCGGCAGCAGGAGGGAGGCGGGGGCCATTAATTACTCACTGAGGAATTACTGAGACGCACAGGACCTGCCACCGCCGGGATTAATTGAGCCATCAGTGCCAGAGCCCTGGCTGAGCCACGGCAGCCCCCGCCAGCAGGGAGCCACACGCTGCACCCCCGGGTCCTGCCCTAAAGTGCTCGGCTGGCCTTTTAAAGAAATAAAAATAATAACCAGCCGGACACTGATTCCTGCTCTGGGTTTTGGCCGTGTCTTCGCTGGCATCGCCGCGGTGGTTGGGATGCAGGGTCGGGCCCTGGGCTGGAGAAGGGACTGTGGTGCCCAACAGCCGGGTCCCCCTGGGGCTCAGGGCGAGCTGCTGGTTGCACCCCATCTCCCAGAGCCCGCTCAGGGTGTTTTGGGGACCCAGCACAAACCCCCCCAGCACTTCAGATGCACTGAGCCCACCAACCAGCTCCTCCGTGTGCAGGAAAATGGGGCAACATTAAAGCTGATTCTGCCAGAAAAGGGAAGGCAGTTCTTTGCCCCGTGGCTCCTGCTGCCCCAGGAAGCCGAGCAGGATTGGGCCCGAAGGCCCCATGGTCCTGTCCCAGTGCTCCCAGACCTGGTTGATGGGATTACACCCTGCGGGACTCGCCCTCAGGCACATCCCTCCAGCTGATCCAGGCATTGCCTACAAAGAAAGCCACCAAAAGGGCAACTTAACAGCATTAAAAATTTCTCCAGTCCTGGCCAGATAAAATAACCTTGGCAGAAAATAGGTGCCCTGCCCGGTGCTGCCCCAGTCACCCCAACTGACTGGTCCCAGCTCCGCAGCATCCCTGGCTCTGTGGCTCCCAAAAGCTCCTCAGGAGCCGGGATGCTGCAGGGGCATCAGACAGTGGGCTGGGAGGTGCAGCAAATCCAAGCTTATTTTCTAACCTTGCAGCTTGATTCGATGCTAAAAGCAGGACTTCCTTTCCCCATCCCCTGAACAGACCGGCTCTTCCGCAGCTCCTTCCTCTGTTGCATTCAACACGCAGGAACAAAAGGATCATCATAAGGTGATAGATCAGAGCAAAAGCCACCTCTCGTACCCCAGTGACAAGCGTGGGGGCAGATGGGCATTTACACCCCAGCTGGATGCTCCCCCCATCCCACACTGCACCAACAGCTCGGCTTCAGCGAAAGGAGAAAATAAGGTGATTTTTTTTTATTATTATTATTATTTTTTAAATTGTTTTTTTCCTAAGGGACGTGGGGAAGGGGGCGGCGCTGGCTGCTTTGTATTCTGCTACCGAAAGGACAGAGGAAATTAGTTTTCTTTAAGCAAACTTTAAAGGACAGGAAATACTGTGGCTGTTTGGGGCTGTCCTGGCCCTACCCCGGGCACAGGGCGGTGGGACGGGGGGCACCGTGGGGCTCCGGTGGCTGAACGGGCACCGGGGCACGGCTTTTGGTTTAGCATAGGCAGAAGGCTGATGCTCTGCCGGGGTGGGAGGTGACTCTGTGCGATCAACACCCAACAAAATGACACCAAGATTTTAAAAAAAACAAAACAAAACAAAAAACAACCCCACAAAACTCCTAAGGAAGAGCCATTCCCAAAGAGCTCGGCCGCATTTGCAAAACCCAGTCCTTCTCTGTCCCAGCGCAGCCAAAGCTGCATCAAGGGCTGGGGCTGCTCCTGACGTGGCTCAGAGCTGCTCGGTGAAAAAGCAAGTTAAAAAATTAATATTTTTTTTTAAAAAGGGCCTTTCTACTGAGGGTGACACTTCAAGCACTGTTGGCATTTGGCCATTCGTTGCCTTTGCTGTTTGGGGAGGTGGCAGGAGGGCCAGAGGGGAGGGAAGGAGCCTTTCAGTGCCCTGGAGCTTTGCCCCTTTAATTTTTATTTTATTTTTTTTAAGTTTAGGGTGAAACCCCTCAGTGCCGCGGGAGGGATTTGGGGGCCCAGGCAGCCCCACCAGCTTGGCAGTGTTCCTCCTGCTGCTGGGAGGGAGGGAGCCCCCGGCAGCCACATCAAAATCTGTTTGCTCTGCCGGGGTACACCGGGGCACTGCTGTCCCCTTACAGGGACTTTCGCTGTCCCCAGGGTGAGCTCCTGCGGTGGGGACCGAAAGAAGCCACAGGTGGGCATCTCCGCTTGGTGCCAAAGCCCCAGTGCCAGAGGGAGGGCTGGATTTTTGGCGAGACAAGGGGATTTTGCAGATTTGGGCTCTGAGGAGCAGCGTGGCAAATAGAAGGAACCCTCTGGGTTTGCAGAGATGTCACTGAGTCTGCTGGGGACCGGCCGGAGCCGTCACCCACATCTGGGCTGCTCCTGCCTCCGCTGCAGGGGCTGCCACGGGTGGGGACGGGGCAAGGATGGGGATGGGGATGGAGACAGGGATGGGGAAGGGATGATGAAGGTTGAGCTTTCCTGGGGCAGGTGCTGAGCACCAGGGCAATCACAGGAGAGCCATTTTTGGTGGTGGCCACCTGGCCAGGGCACGCACTGGTCCCGTGCGGCCGCACCTCTGCGGTGCTTTGGGGTTCCCCAGGTGCCAAGGCCGGGAAGGCAAACACAGCCCTTATCTGCCCCGTTTGGCCGCATGTTTGCTTTGGAAGTTTGTTCTATCTCAGAATTACTCTAAACCACCCTTTGTATCAGCCTCTTACTGAAAAGTCAACAAGGAGCAAAGGTGTCATTATTTTTTTGGGGTCTTCCTTTTCTGAAGAGCCAGCTGGCGAGCGGCGTAGCAAGACCTGGGCAAAGCCCTCCCCAAACCCCCAGCCCCACGGTGGGGACCCCCGATTTCCAGGGGTTTCCAAGACACTGGAGCCCGGCACGCTGGAAATGTTGGAGCCGATTCAGGTCAATTAAAGTTGAGGTTTTTATTGAATTAAAGTGTGAAAGTAAATAACAGCCAGCCCAGTATTCGGTCTGGGTTTGGGTTTTGTTTTTTTTCTGATGTTAATTCAATTTTTTTCACCCCAAGTCATAAATGTGATTTAAAAGGTGGTAGAGATTCCTGGGCTGGAGGAGAGCCGGGAGATGGGTTTTGGAGCTTGGAAAGGCCGTGGACGGGTTTCTTGCACCTGGGAAAGCGTCGGCAGCAGTTTGGAGGTGAGGAATAAAAGCGCTTCTGGCAGCAGCAGCCAGGTGAAATCCCGTAAAAGAGACGGGGAAGGAAACCTCATGGGATGAGGCTGCACTGCAGCCTTGGCTGGAGAGTCCAGGATGTCTCCAAGGCTGCCCATGCCCCACGGAGGAGACAGCCTTCGAGCTCCAATTTGGACCAAAACCCCTGAATTTGCTCCAGTCGGGGCCATAACTCACGTTGAGAGACTGCAGAGCTGGGTACAAACACATTTGTTTAAAACGTGGGCAGTGTCCCACCAGCCCAGAAACCACCACGTCCCGAGGCAGAGCAGAAGAGGAGGAACCTGGTGGGATCTGGAAGCATCTGCCCCGGGAAAGGCACCAACCTGCTCTCCAGTTTTAATGCCTCCGAAAGATTTTTTTTTTTTCCAAAAAAGCTCTCGAGCGAGGTTGGCTGCGCAGGCAGAGTATTTTTAGCAAGTATTCATGCGAAACGACTCAGGCTAATAATTTGCAATGTAAAGTTAGAGCTTCAGCAAAAAACTGGAGCTAAGCAGATCTGGGGGCAGCAGGACCTTCTCGCTGCTTTTGCTGGAAGGAGCCGCGGAGCCGGGTCCAGGGGAGACGCCTGGAGCCGCTCGCTGGTTTTTTTCAGGGCAATAAAACCCCACCGCGCCTCGAGGGCCAAAAAACTTGAAATCCTTCCACGGGCTGTGACTCTGCAAAGTCACATATAAATGTTTAACCTGTAAATAGTCGCGCCGAACCCCACGGGTCACCAGAAAGGACCGCGCCGCCTTTCCCGACCCCGCGCTTCCTCCCCGTGTCCTTCGGCTCTTTTCACCGTCGCTGACCCCTGGGCAGAGAAAGGAGCCGCCGGGAGGGAAGGGCTGTTCCCAACCAGAGGTAATAAATCCAGCGTTTCACCCCCACCCCTCCCCTGTTGCCTCTCCCTCCAGTTTCACATGGAATTTAACTCCAGGGACTGATGAACGTTCAGGAACAAAGAGCCGAGGGCAGCCTCAAGATGCCCCAGCTCAAGGTTCACGGTGAATTTTGGTTGTTCCTTCCAACAGCCCATGGGACAACTGGGCTCTTCTCTCCACCCCACAATGCACCTACCAGAAGGAAGGACCAAGGCTGGGTTTAGGCTCCTACAAAGACCCCCTTCCGATGTTCACCTCAGCCCCTCCTCTTCATCAGCTCCATCTTCTGCAGGTGGCACCTCACCCCAGAGCTGAGCATTTGTCAGGCTGCCAGAGGACAACCCCTGGGGACGGTCACTGCCAGAGACCAGACCCTGGGGACCAGTGGGGTGGGGACATCAAGGCCCTGACAAGCCACGTGGGGCTCAGGAGCAAAGACACCTGAAGGGTGAGGGTGGTAATGGGTCCCCCCATCTGTGCTTCAAAACATGGTCCCTCACCAGTCGCTGGTGGGACAGCCATGGATGTCCAGAAGAGCTGGAAGTGTTTAAACCCAAGTGCTGAAGGGCTGAAAAGCTTTGCTTGGGCAGGAGTTTTACTCCGGTGAGGATGCCCATGGCCAGCACAGGTTACAGACACTGGGAGTGTGGAAAAGGGAAGGTGTCTTGCATTTTTAATTGCTTTAATGAAGCCGAGAATCATCTCAATCTACAGCAAATGACTCTCGGTCACCATGTTCTTCAATTTTAGGATGACACCACCTCGTTTTCTCATACCTTGCTTTCCTTGAGCAGACTGGAGGGAAACCCTCCTGGGTTTTCCCCACGCCATCTGGCTCCTCGGCAGGGAGGGAACTTCCCTCCCGACCAAATAACCAGAGGAAACTGCAAACGACACGTTCCAGCCCCAGAAGGGGTTTTTGCTGGGTTAGCACTTGCCAGCCGATGACTTCCACCTGGTCAAGCTCCTTACAACTTGCAGCAGCAAACACGGCTTATTTTAGTACAAAATGGGGTTTATAAGGTTAGACTTTATCATAGACAGTTATAATTCACAATTTAACTTTAATACGGATTACTTTTAAGCTGTGAGTCCATAAAATATGCGGTCAATTAAGACGAGGGGCCTCAAGAGTTGACTCCAACTCGGTGTAAAACTCGTGTTTAATGCTGCTTGGGCAGATCCTGAATCAGAACTGCAGCAACTGAGCGAAAAAACCCAACCCAACACCAGACGGGTGCTTCTCATTAAATGGCTTTTTCCATTTACATGCATTCTGCTTTTACCGGCTGTTAGAGGCTAAAAAAAAGAAGTACTATATAATCATAAATGTTAATAAACACAGTTTAAGTACAGGGCTTTTTTTCTCCCCCGTCTTTTGGTACAGTTCTTTAGGGTTCATATTCTCCAAGATCTATTTGGCAGCCAAAGCTGCAAAAGCTCTATTTGCTGGGTTTTTTTGCTTTCCCTAGCATGAAGAAACACTTCTGTAATCCCTAAGACTCTTGCTCTGGGATTTAATTTTTACATTAAAAAGCCTCCCACCAATATTGAATAACTGCGATAAAACTGGCAGAACTATTTAAAAATAAGGGCTAGACGCACTTAATAATTATTTTTACTGTGTTTTGCATACACAAAACGTTACTCAGTTATTCAGCCTTGTCCTCCCTTTCCCCAGAGCCAAGGTACGTGGCGTTAAGTTTAAGTTTATTCCGGGCCAAAACACAACACACAGGTCAAAACCCTTTTTAAGAGGGAGATCCTTTTACCTGGATTTATTTCCCAAAGTCTTCGTGGCTGTGCCCTACGCTGCACGAACAGACACGGACTGAGGCAGACGACATGAGGAGCTCCGATTGCAAATGAAAAAAAAAACTTTATTGCATCTTAGAAGCAAATCTTAAAAAAAAAAAAAAAAAAAAGAGATTTTCCATGCACTGAATCCATCCAAGTACCTACATCCTTGGGACTGTCACCAAAAAACGATGAACATTATAAGACATCAACTCTACACTAGTTGCAGTTCATATTCCATACACGTGTAAACAATGGTTATTTTTTTTTTTCTACTGGAATAGCAATTACTCCATAAGATCCCTTCAAACACGGCAACAACCTAAGCGTGGGTTTTTCTCCGTTCCTTCGCTCGGCTCCACTTCCCAAAGCGCGGGTGACGCGGAGCCGGGAGCAACGGGACGGAATGGTGCTGGAGGATACGATAGAAAAATATATTGTTCGCTGGTTTTTATTTTTTTTGTTTCTGCTGAGCAGGATATTTACAGGTAGGTAGGTCCCAACAGATCATCTGCTTCAACAACAATGTCCATTCACTGTCTAAATCTCAGTGTAAAGGGTTCCCTTTCTGGCTTTAAGGCACTTTATTTTGTATATTTTTCTCTTACCTTGCTAGGTGTTAATTCGTAGGGATCACACTTTCCTTGTATTCAGCCTCCCCATCCTCAGTTCCTCTTAGAATACCAAAAAAATTCCTAAGCTTGCTGAAGTCATTCCAAAAATGTTAAAAGAAATTTGGGAAATAAGATCCATGAAAAAATATTTTAGAAAGTAATCTTTGGAGATCATTTACTGCAAGTATGATGTACACTACCTTATCAGTGAGAAGATGCAATACATTCCTAATATATATATATATATTTACACACACATATATATATATATAAAATATTAAAATGACTAACAGATATTCAAGGAAAGGTCAAGAACCTAAAACAATGGATATTAAATAAATTAACGGTCTAGCAGATACAGAAAAAAAAAAAAATAATCCCAAAACAAAACTAGTAATCAAATGTAATAATTGTTCCCGTTAACATCACGTAACCGACCGAACAAAATCAATGCAAATCAGGTGCAGTACACTCGGTATAGAAGCTTCCTCAAAAGTTCTCGTTAGGGATGACTAATTGTTCGTTGTGTACTGTCGCTTTGCTGCAAGAGATTCGCCTTTCCCGGCCTCTTCCCCCTCCCCTCATCGCGCTGCGGCGTTTCTTGGTCACATCGTCTCAGCTCCAGACAGGACAGCGGTTGAGGATAATACACAGAACCCACCACGGATTCTTAAAACATTACGTCCATATATGGACCAAATAGAAAAGACAAAAATTTGTACAAGGACTAATTGAACAGCAGGTTGTGCTTAATTTCTTCCCTCCCTCTAAGTCGCCTGGCCATAATAAGTGGAAGTGTATTTGTGAACTGAAATAATCAGCCATTTGGAATAATAATAATAAAAAAAACCCTCCTGCGATTAATACCCTTATCATCATCATCATCATCATCACTTCCATTTGTTTTGTTCTAATGCAATTTAAAAAATAATGGCTACCCTTAACGAAAGAAGCAGAATCTTTGCAGGGTAGCAGTCACAACAAAACCTTTAGGTGCAGCGTTTTGTCACTTGGCTGGCACGCTCAGGTCCCAAGTTACAGAATCCCAGCAACGAAGACAGCAACGGAAAAGGTAGGAAACAATCGTTTTGTTCATAAGGAATTTCTAATTCAAGTCAGATTTCCGCTGATCGGGTCAGATAACTCTTAAACAATTTGTTTGTTTGAAGGCAAATATTGATCACAGTTTTGTTCAAAACCAAAAAACACAACAACAACAAAAAAAAACAACCAAGGGCCTTGTTCTTCTCAAAACGACCGCTTTGTAAGAAAACAACGATGATTCCTAAAATATATCCTGTGTGGTCTTTTTAAAAGTGAATTATCAAAAAACATTTTCCCAAAAATAAATTAGATAATTAAAAAAAAAGTCTTTTCCAGCATAGCTGGACATTAGGCTGTCCTCACTGAGCCATTAGTATTGCTGCTTTTCCCAAAATTTGGGTCATTTTTTTCAAACCATATTTCAGCCAGCTGTTGTGTGGACCCATACGTCGAAGCTTTGGACCCCAAGCACATTTTATATTGTTTTGGATCAAGATTAGGGTCACAAAAAACGGGGTGATGCACATGGACTACTCCAATTTCTTGGCTTCGGAAAGTTTTTAAGCCAGTTTGAATGACTTTGTTAAATAGGTCTACGTCTTCAAGGCCCCAACCTTGGATGGAGACGTCAAAGCCACCTGCTCGAAGAAGATCGCCTTTGTAAATACAGGTAATACCAAAGCCATAGTTCCTCCAGAAACCTGTTTTCTGGGTGAAGGCAAAATGATTGTCACTAGGAACTTTTCCACTATAAACAATCTTTGGATCATACTGGCTAAAAATGATGGGAAAGTATACTTGTTGACCCAAAACTGTGTTGGCTCTACACCGCTGGAGGAATTCCGTGGTAAACACTAAGTCAACGTCACAGAAGAAAAGTAAAGACTCGTTCTGGAACTGAGAAGATCCGACTTCCAGAGCCAGTGCCCTTGAGAACTCCCCCGACACCGGTAAAACCTGCATGTCAGCCTTGGGGTATTTGGAGCGGTAATCTCTCATCAGCTCGATCTGCTTGGCTTTGTCAGGGTTGGAGTTGGAATTGAAAAGCAGGACAACCAGCTTGACGTTCTGGTTTGGAATGAGGCACGTCTTTTCAAAATTCCCCATGAACCTCGCGAACATGTCAAAACGTCCGGAGAGAGGGATCAGGATGTTGATCTTCTTGTCCTTGAGTTCCTTCCTCTCCACTTTTGATCGGCTGAGCTGGAAGGGAACAAACATCTTCAGCGAGTTGGAGAGGAAAGACAAGGATCCAGAATCCTGGTTGATTTTGCTGGCCAGCTCCTTGGAGTCCATCTCTTCGTGCTCCATGAACTGGATCTTGCTGAAGGTCTGCTGCAAGTACGCGTGCCTCCTGACGGGGACGGTCATCTTCTTCCCCTTGTGCTTTTTGTACAGAAGCAACAGGTCGAGAACGTACTCCGCTCCGTACATGGGGTTCACTCGGCGGTAGCCATACTGTATCTCCTTGAAATCTATGATCCTCCCCCGCGTCTTAGCGTTGGCGTTGATCATCTCCATGACCTGCATAACAATGTCATCCAAGGCTTCACGCTGAGAAGAGTCCATTCCTCTCCGAGGGGGCTGCCCGTCGGCACCTGAATACAAATACTTTCCGGTAAGAAACTCCCACTCCAAGATTTCTTCCCGGTGGCGGGGCTGGAACCGCATGAAGGAGGGCGGCATCCCCAGCTGCAGGTCCTCCTTGTGGATTTCGGTGTTGCTGTATTTGCTCATCAGGACGATCTCCCGGTGCAGCTGCACGGTGCGGTGGCGCAGCTCTGCTATCTTGCGGCTCAACATGTAGCTGTGAAGCCTGTACTGGTAGGGGGGGTTCTTATTGGGGTGCAGCGTTATAGCTCTGTGTATTTTGCTGTTCCTCAGGTCTCGGATGTAGCCTTTTTTGTTCTGCTCATAATTTTCATAGAACAGCTGCTGCATCTAGAAGAGAGAAAGGAGAAGTCAGCGTCTCGGCAGTGCTGTACTTGTGAAAGTTTGCTCACGCAGCCCCCGCTGGGAGAAAATTCCTCCTCGCTCGCGGGGCCAGAAGGCTTTCTGAATAAGCTGTTCTTGGTTTTAGGCACAGGTTGTAGCAACACCAGCTGCTATTCAAGGAAATTAAGAGGATTATTCATTGTAAACTGGTAAAAGAAACATCTACCGTGGATTTGGGATTACTAGAGCCCGTTCTAGAGATATCACCATCGGCCAAACAACTGAGGAGTAAGCAGATTGTAAGCTCATTTTTTTCACAACAAAACAGCACCACCAGGAAAAAAATACCATGAAGCATTCGCTACGAAACTTTTACTATTCTTCGGCCTCCCGTGGGCTTTAATAATAATGATAAAGAACAATAAAAAAGGATGCCATATACATAGTAAGCAAGTATGACGCCACCTTTTCCGTTAGTCCCAGGCATTTAAAATCCAGGTTGCTGAATGTCAAGTCAAGATGCCAAAGATGTTATCTCAAGTGCTGTGCTGCAAAGCTACAGCTCCCCCATCGCTTTTCAAATAGAAAGTAAAAGGCACCTGAGATTCTTAGCAGCAGTTCCAGAAGGCAGATAACACAGGATGCATATGTACGCTAGAATAAAAACATCCTTAAAGTGGAAATTGCTATTTCAAACCAAGAAGACAGTGAGCTAAGATTAGATTCAGAAGCCTTACAGAAAGACAGACCTTAAGAAAAGCCAGCAAACCAGCTTTACAGTTTCCAGTAGGTCAGGCAGGAGCTGATTTAATGAAAGGCCATGTGGAAACCGGGATGATAATGTGGAAAATAAACTGAAAAAAACCTCAACCAACCCAAAAGAAAAAAGAAGCTCTCACGGTCAAAGTCATACACCAGCCTAGATGATGGACATCTAAAAAGGTCAGGGGCTGATTCTATGTCATAGCACAAACGTCAGCAACCTGCCGGAGGAGTGACATGACACCTTCATTCCATGTAAGATCCAATCTTCGTTACTGGCAGCAGAATTTGCTATAGGTAATACAGCCAATAAAGCACATGTAAAGAGGCTACAAAGATAAGCAAAGAGCTAAAATCCAAAAGACAAACAGAAGAGAGAATGGCTCAAACACGACGGCAATTAAAGGGAGCACTAAAAGGAAAAATCACGGGCACAGAGAGCCTTTACGTGACAGCACGAGTGAGGCTTCTACCAGCTGTCCAGACCCAGCACAAGTCCTGGTGCATTAGGCCTTCGGTTGCATTTTTCCCATTATTGTGGACAGACACTGAATCCAAGGGATAAACTTACACCTGGATTTAACTACCACTGTCTTAACAAACCAGATGTGCACATACTGAAACCTGAAATCCAGCCTATCGCTGTGGCCAGCACAGGAGCAAGCGGTGAATTATCTGACACAGCTCACGAGGATTTTAATCTGAACAAATGCAACTGATTTCAAAGAGGGAGGGAGGAATTTCAGCCAGACTGACAAAGAAAGGGGTTTTTTTTGCACGGGTCATCACCAATCCCCCAACCCTTCTCCATTTCCTGCTCAAGTTCGCCTTCTTGCCCACGGTCCCCAAGTGGTTCCTGCTGCTTTCATGCCATCTGTGAGCAATTCAGGCCAGGGGCTGCCTCTTACTGGACACATCCCACACAGCAACCAGCCAAAGGAGAACATCTTGGCCATGGCCTCTTGGCAAGTCAGAGATGAGCTGCCTGTAAAGATGTATATCCCTTTAGAAGTCATGCAAGATTTAAGACAGTGCTCTGGGCAGAGGTCAGCTGGTGCCATCCTGCATTCAGCAGAGAGTTATCCAACTTGAATGAACCTCATGCTTTCCTCAGAAGCGTGTTTCTCCACTCCCCCAAAGGCTGTTCTTCATTTGTATCCCTATATCGTTTCCTCTACTAATAACACTTTGGTTTTTCTCCACCTTTCTCCACCTTAAGGGCTCTAGGAAGCCTCAAATCACACCCACTTACGCTCAGCTGTAAGCACAATGTATTACAATGGCAGCTCACACAGCAAGAAGAAGACCAGCCCTACACTGCAGGACCCACACGTGTATTTTTACTGACTCCTCTGATCTATCCTCTCTAACACCACATATATTTATAGAACTAGAAGTATTAAACGCATATGTTAACAGGCTGAAGACTTCACTGACATTTTAACTACAATACAACTATAGGCACAGGCTTTCCCCAAGAGTACTGTGACATTAGATAAAAATTCCTAAATCATGTCATTAGGCAACTATTATTTAAAGGAAAATTGACAATAGGTCTGAATTTCAAATCTTGTTTTCAATTTATAAGAGAACAAAACCAAGACCATGCAGCCTGAATGCATTTATTCCAAAATTGCCATCTAGGGCATTCTGAATTAGTTACGAGAGGAAACCATGAGAAGCAGAAAGGCTTTTAGATTACACAACAAAGTTTTAATAGGATACCGATGGGTAGGAAAATGTTATGAAACTTCCCAATGGAAGTAAATATATGAACCTCATGCAAATGCCCTTAAATAAAATTAACAAGCGTATTTTAAAGCTCTGGCTTGCCATGCAGGGATAACGTCTTAGCTAGGCTGGTAAACTTTTGATACTACTTCTTGCCTCTTTCAAAAACTAGCTAACGTTGAAAACTGAACTGAAAATAAAACATATCTCAGCAAGACTTTACTGGTGCCTCAGCTCAAAGCAATTTACAACTGAAACATCTATTAACGGCCACCTCACTCCAGCCAAAAAGGTGACAACTGTAACAAACCCTGTGCTGCAGCCAACCCTGCAGTGCCACTAATGAGAAGCACCGCGGTAGCCAGGCTTTTATATAATCCTATTTTTCAAAAGAATGCCTTGCAAGGCTGGCACTCTCATTGTTTTTCCTACAAAGTCTCCCCCTCTCCTACCCCAGCATCCCTCTTGTCTCCTTACTCACCAGGCGGCAACAGGCACATCCTGCAGCCCCGAACCCCATCGAGGAACCACGGAAGCCCCCACACTGGTGGGAAACACACGGAAGGGTATCAGAAGGGGTTAACCAGTTCCCTACAGAGAGTATAGTGACTTACAAACTATTTTTGCACAGTGGCATGAAGTGCTGTAAATGAAGGCCAAGGTGGCCAGCAGCCAACAGAGCAATTTAACCCTTCCCGGGCCAAGGCGCCTGCAGACACCGAGCCAACGCTGTGGAAGCTCTGCGATGCCCATGGACTTTCCTTCACAATAAAGAGCCCCACGTGGACTGTGTTTCCTCACCCACGTCTACAAAACTCAAAAGAAATCAGCAGTTCCCTCCATACAGTTTCAAAGCTCCGCCAACATTAACTGGCCTAAATCATTAAGGCAGTGCTAGTTAGTCCTGGGCACCGGGTTCAATCACTAATAAGGACAATGCCCAACTATCACCCATCACTGCTAACAGAGCTTCTACTTCATGTGGGTCCAAAGCCACTTTGCTAAATATTACCTATTAGCACACAGGGGCTTTTAACTCCACAAAATACTGGAAAGCCGTAAGGAAGACAAAAAAATCACAATTACCTCTTGTGTATATCATTAGTAGGTGGGTGGGGGAAGACGACAGAGGAAGTAATACCTGCAATTTATTTGTTCCTCCCACGTAGGAGCCGCTAAACACACAAGCCCAGAATGTCCACATCTTGTAACAGAATGTGCAAACTTCCCCAGGCCTGTTACCAGACTCCTGCGAGTTGAACTCTTGCAAACTCTTCTTTTAGTGAAACACATTTCTCTATGATTCTTTTCCAAAAAAAAAAGAACCTTTCATGGATATTAATTTTGCAATGATTATATTCTAAGCATGCTTTATTCTAGTGCAGAGCACTGAGAGCATAGGGATACAAAGAAGAGCTACTCTTTATTGACCACTATTTACTCTAGACCTGTTGAAGCCTTAAAAACCCTAATGTTCCCCAAACCATTAGAGACTGAATGTTTAAACTGTGGTACAGCTGTTGTGGGCACTACTGGCTCGTGTCCAAAAGACCAACTGAAAGGAGAGAGTGTTATGTTCTTCGTTTTAAATGAAGAAGTCTTTTGCAGGCCAAAAAAAAGTGTACTGGAGAAAATGGACTTTAAAAATAAGACCAGTTTATGCAGAAACTGGCCCGCAGCCACGGAGTAGCCCCCGAGGGCTTTCTCTCACAGCTCCAGATTGTACTGCCACAGCCCAGAAAACGCAGCCCCACAAGCCTCATGAAAAGCAATCGTGGACAAGACATGTTGTATGGCAGGCTTCGAAATACCCAAGATGTGCTTTAAATACAAAGCCAAGCTAATTGATAGCTCGAAAGATGGCTGATGTCCCTGAGCGTGCAAGCACCTCAGCTGGGAGGAGACAGGCATGCAGGTCCCTCTCTGCAGCTGGTGCAGAGCTCTTCTCCTACAGGAGGGACGCGGGTGCCCGGACAGCCCTTATCCTGCAGCCCTGCTGCCAAAATTACGCAAGATGCTCACCCCCATCTCCTCCTTGCTCCTCCTTCCAGAAATGCAGCCGTAGTGGTGCAAGGGGGCAGGTCCTGTTGGCTGGCTGGAGTGAAATGAAAGATGTTTTGCACCCACATCCCAAGCTGCATTATCACAAACAACAAATCCTAAGCTTTGCCACTTTGGAGTGATTAACCAAAACAGATCACTAGTTTTCTGGGCTTTACTTTATATTGATAAACTATTTTGCTTGTAGACCCAATGGAAAGGAGCAGTGGGTCTTCATTTACTGCTGACTTGCCTATGGTGGAGGGGGAGGCTGCAAAGATCTCCCTGGATACAGCTCTGCCTATTTAGGGTTCTTATTAACGATGAGCTTTCAATTTTAAATCCCAAAGTTTTATGTGCGATCCCACAGCTAACCTCTGACATGACTGAAGTCACTCCTGGGCAGGCTTATTATGGTGGAGACAAACAGGGGGAAGTAATGGATAAACACTCATTACCAGTGAACTTGGCCACTCTTTCATCCCTGCAACCTCCCCAGTTGCCACTACAGGAAAGGATGCAGGAAACACCACTCGGCGCCGGGGGATCAGACTTCCCTCTTTGCTGACAAGTGAAGCCCCGATCTCCGGAGCACGATTAAATGTGATTCCTCAGACGAGTTACTTCTCACACAAATTTCTTCATGTACCACTGGTTCGCAATTTGCTTTGTTTCATAAATTAAAGAGGGGCAAGAAAATCAGCTGGACATCCCGAACAGCCAGTACTCAAAGTTTCCATAGCAGACTGCTGGAAAAGCAGAGGCAGATCCAGCTGTGATACACAGTGAACTCTGAGTGCAGTAACTCCAGGCACATTCGGAAGAAAGAAGTTTATTTTGTACCACACAATTGCTGCTTCTTATACGATACTAAGCAAAACAGGGCCTGTCTCACTCCAGAGCACCCCAGTGCCTTCTGCACCGCTCTCCTCTCCAAAGTATTTGCAAAAGGAAGCCAAGTATCTAAGGCAAGCTTCAAGCACAGCAAACTCAAGGTCACTGAATTCCCAAGGAATCTGTGAATTAGGAGAGTTACTGCTGGAGTTCAGTCGTTTGTTAACAATACCAAGTAGCTGTTTAATTAAACAACTGTCCTTCTCTCAACCCCCTCTTGTTTACACAAGCAGAAGAGGTTAAGAATTACTTAGTCATTTACTGTTTCTCAAACTAAGTAGCCTTTAAAGTATTCCCAGCTTGGCAACAAAAAGAAGAAAATACACAAAAATTAATGTGTCTTCAAAACTGGCACCATGTACTTCATCTCTGACCTTGAGCTTACCCAAAACCTACATGTGGGAGCAACATGCAGCACAGGGAAACTGAAATCCTCCAGCTACAAAACAGAGAACTTCCCTCCTCCTGACCCTGCACTAAACTGAGCTTCAACCTCCTGGTCTAAACGAGGATCCTGGTCTTCTCTTAGTCATGAAGGAAGGATTCCTTCCTCAGGTCTCCCCTACTTTCGATAAGGGGGACAAGTTGAATCCGACCTGGTGCGTAAAGAAAAGAAAGACTAATGCAATCGCGTAACACTCTCGAAAGAAGATAGTTGCCCACTTAGTGAAACATCCTTGCCCTTGAGTACATCTGACACACAAACTACACAGGTGCCGTTGTGCACTCCATAAAGCCTGGAACTGCTTCTCTACAGACACACATTTATGTTTTCAAAGCATAAACCAGAATATAACCTAAAAGCATTTTATACCTTAGGGGTAACCAGATAAAACAGAATGTGCCGTTTTAGGTATTTAGATTGAACTGTGCAAGCCTTGGGAGAGCTGGATGCAATTGCAGGGTTTTCTTCCAAAAAAGAAGATAATAAGAAGTAGTTAAATCTTCTTCTGATATAACAGAAACAAAACCAAATAAAATACCACTAAATATTAACAAATGTTCTATCCTACGGCTGTTAAAGAAGCAGAACATCATAGGTGCTAATGACTAATCATCATTGCTATTGCTTGAGAAAGTGTGCATAATGTCCAAATTACGAGTCCTGGTACAAACTGCTGCTCTGCACATGGCTCTCCCTTGCTCAAGTTTAAGGCTTTGACCCACGGGGCAAATGATTCAGCTCTGCCTCCCCAGCAGAGAGGGACTGCCTCTGTCCCGGATCCAAACAAAACCAGGAATACAGCGACTGGCCGCTGATTTGTTCATTTAAAGGCCAGACTCAGGGAGGATGCCAAATTACTTGCCCACCAAATATACTGTGTCTCGGGATTTCTTTTCCTTGTTGTCAACTCCACACTTATAGCCTCTGCAGTACAAGCAGAGTACAAGAAAAACTTGGTTTTCATTATGACTTTCAACAGGCCCATGAAAGAGCGAGCCGCAGCATTGGAAGTCTGTATCTGCTCTTTCTCATGCAAAGCGTTAAGATTCCAGAGGAGCAGCACATGACCCTGGGAGGGTAGTTTCTTGGAGACGATGAGCAGAAAGCTTCTGACACCCTGGCAAATATTTTTTTGAATGCTGGAAACAGAGTTAGAGGGATGCAGTCTCCTCTGAGCGGGGACTACAGAAGAGAAGACCTCTTCTGGACTGCTGCATGATTTTCCACCATGTGTTTTCAAGAGGTAGTAATGTAATCATTTAGAAATACTTTTGCCCGTGGAATTCAAAGATTCCTATTTGGGAGCTACTTTCCACATCCAGTGGTTTTGTAGGAGTTGCAAGCCATGATGGATGATGAGCCTTTTTGGTCCCAAAGCACTTGGCAAAGCTACCATAAGCTGCTGCTTGCAGGGGGCTTGAGAAGAAACCCTCTGCTTGGAGAAACCTCAGCTGCAGCCTAGGCATCCAACCATCATCTCAGCATCAGCCCAACATCAGAAATAAAGCAACAGCAGTGTAGCCTCTCGGCGAGACCGGCTGGGGACGGCAATGATTTTGTAGCACGCACCAAACCAGGTGTCCAGGTCTCTGCCAACACCAGATTCTGCAAGAACCTTGGAGGATGGATCAGTCCCAGTGGATCCAGCTGCAGGATCCAGCCCCTTGCCCACATCCTCACCGCAGCTTTCTTTTGATGCAAGATGTTTCAAGAACCCTCATCCCCGAGTAGATACACAGTGTCCTACGTGGAGAGAATGTCACGGTAACAGGTCTGGGCGAAGGACAGTACTGAAGCAGTCACATCAGCGCAAAGCTCTAAATCTCTCTGAGCCTTCACAGGAGATTACTGTGAATTTAATTAGACAAAGATTTGGCCTCACAATAGCTACTGCTGCAGTTCTTCCCTGGGTGTAAAAATGTGGGGGTGTATTTTAAAAAACAGATTCATTTTCAAGACTTTTGGCACTTCCAGTTTAAGCAGCACCATTTTAGATGGGGAAGGACAGAGCTCCCTTTTTTATGGCAACAAGCCATTCTTGCTGTTTCTGATCCCTCTCAAAGTCTTATGGCAAGAATTCATCTCTTGGAAAGGGGCGAGAGGGGAGCTGGAAAACGCTGAATAAAATCCCCAAGACAAGGCCAAGCGCTGAACTGCCCGTGTCAAAGCTGAGCCCTCCGAACCTGCAGTGCCAGTAACAGCCTGGAAGTGACAGAGCATCTTTCATAACTCCATTTAGAAACCCGTCTGCTTTACGCTTTCCTAACAACCCATGGTAAAACCACTTCTCTGCCAGCACCATCAATATTGGCTAATGAAAATTGACAGAAAACTGGGAAAATATTAGATTTCTGATTTCTCTGCTAGCGAGCCCTCCTCCCAGCTACCACAGCAGCCCTTCTCGGGGGTGCTGCTGCGCTGCACCTCTGCCAGGCGAGCAGCTGGAAAAAGGGCCATTGTTCAGGATATGCTCTTGAAACCTCAGCCCCTTCCAAATCGGTGGTGACCTGTCCCCAGGAGGTGGCAGCTGCATAGCACCTTGTGCTGGCAGGGATGTCCAAAACACAGAGCAAGCCAGCATTTAAACAAACTCTGAAAGTGGGCTCATTCCAGCCACTTGGCTTCACTGGATCCATATGGATGTGCTGCTCATGTCTCACCAGCGTCGCCTGGTTTGCAACAGCACAAAGGACAAGGTGATGGCTGAACGGCTGTTGTGTTAACTGTATGGCACAGCCATCTCTCCTCCAGGCTGGTGCCCACTAGCTGTTCTTTGTAGTGTCATGCTGAAGACACCCAATATTTCAGGTGATTTAATACCCACAGCCCTTTAGCAAAAAGGGCCTGAGGCTGCTCTGAGCTCGCAGGTGATGGGGAGCTCCATGGGAATCCAGCTGGCTTCTTTCAGATAAGAAGTTCTCCCTATCTGACAGCCAGCCCTGTTAGTAATTCAGCTCGGTTTGAAGGTCACTGGCCATTCAAGCATCCCCACTACTCTTCCAGCTCAGAAAGCCTCCCAGTGAGGACCATGATCTCCCTCTGCTCACCGCAGCAAGCCTTTCTTGGCCGCTGCTGAAGGCTGGCCCGCTCTGAACGGAGGGGAGCCGGCAGCATGAGGCAGTGCTGGGTTTCCTGCCGGGGGCCGGTGTCAGCAGGACGCCCCTCCAAGGCATCCAGCAATGGAGTGGGAACTCATTCCACGATCCTCTGGCTGCTTGCTTCTCCTAAATTAAGCTGGATTTAAAATAACATCTTTTTTTTTTTCCCCAAAGTAATAAATAAGAAGGAGCTTTACAGCTCCTTACAGACTCCTGCAGCACCAGCGCCCAGCACAGACGTAACATTTGTGACACCGAGCGTGTGGTTCCTCTGCTCCTCTTTCACCAGCCTGGGAGCTCAGATGGGTTCTTCAGCTTCAATCCCATTTTTTTCAGCCAGAGCCACCATTTCTGGAGCTGGTTTGAAGACCGTCTACAAGGGCCTGGACTCAATCACCAGTTTGTTTCACACGGGGAGCAGCGCAGGATGACAGCTTCCAGGGTTCACTAAAGCTGCACAGCATTGTTCCGAAGTGTGCGTTTTAAACGCGTGCACATTTTTTTTTGTGCCAAAAGAATTGTTTAATAATTACTCAGAGGAGGGGAGGGAAATAAAGCCACAAACCCTTGTTTTATGTGGAGAAGCCACATGTTTTACTCAGCCCATGAGGACCCTACAGCCCTGGGATAACGCAGCTTTAGAAGGCTGCCATGGCAAAGAGCATCCTGCGGTAACACCGCTGCTGCAGACAGAATTTCCACAGTGAGATGCCATGATTGCGAAAGTGTTTTTCTTGCGCTTATATCATTACCACGCAGGACATAAAGCCTGCCCGCTATTCTGTGCTGAGTTTAAAAGCAAAATCTGCCCTTTGTCTCATTGCTGGAAAACATATGTGCACCGTCCGGCGTAGACGTGGCACTGCCAAAACCATAAGATGACAAGGTACGTGCAATGCACAGTAGCTCGGTTATAAAAGATACAGCTCCTTGATCAACGGGGGGATCAGCAAAGGAAATCTGCTCATTCAGAGGGCAGAAGATCTCTCAAGAATTTGACTTTCATGCCCTGTACATCAAAAGCCCAATAAATTGTGCATTAATAGCTCTAACTAAAAAGGCCACCTATTTTTATTACTTGCTTGGCTGAAGCACAAAGGATAATATGTTTATGGTAAGGCACATTTTAGGATAAAGTAG
Organism: Tringa tobata; assembly: GCA_033628505.1. NCBI lineage: Eukaryota > Metazoa > Chordata > Aves > Charadriiformes > Scolopacidae > Tringa > Tringa tobata. The sequence continues at coordinate 78,359 of JAHREE010000194.1, read as the reverse complement.
TGATTTCCTAATGCAAACTGAAGCCTCATTTTCATAGGGTTTGCAGGTTGGGTGCAGATTCAACAGCCCAGAAAGAAGAGAAAAGCAGTGAAAGAAGGGAAAAAAGCAGTGAAAGGAAGGAAAAAAAGCAGTGAAAGGAGGGAAAAAAGCAGTGAAAGGAGGGAAAAAAGCAGTGAAAGGAGGGAAAAGCACAGCTGCATGTGCATAGGTTTGGGACCAGCCTACTCCTCTGCAGTTTCATGTATGCTCTGAACTAGAAGAAAGGCAACATCTTTCTGTGCAGCCACAGGTTTTATTGTCCTCCTGTCAGTGGAACAACTTTCTCATTATTAAAACGAGCTGTCAGGCAGACTGGCATTTCCCTCCTCGCCGTGTCCAAGTTAGCCCGTTCGTTCAAATATGGTTAAAGTTTTCACATAGTGTTGCTGGCTAACTGTATATGGTCTGAGGTTTTCTGGAAGTTTGCTGTCTGGCACAGTTTGGAGAAGTAACAAGCAGCGTTACTCTGCAGCGCTCTGTAACCAAGTGCCTCTTGCATTACACACGGTCTGTCAAACCCAGGGGCTCACCTCCAAGGGGGTGCGTTTGAGCTTCGCTGATGGGATGCCATCCATCATCTAGCTTGGACAAAAAGAATATTCAACTGCTGCTTTTGTAATGCCCTAAAAATTAAAGCAGGAGATGCAGATCCCGATAAATGCAGTTTATGCTGAATGTAAATGCACCAGCCACTGTTACAAATGGAAAGGAAAAAAATAAATTAAACACCATCTCAGGGGTTCCCGAGCTTGGTGAAGGATTTGCTATTCACACAACATGCTGAACTATCTTTTGAACATCAGCCATGTACACATGAAGAGGTTTTTGGTCCCTTTGTAGGGTTTTCTTTGTTTCTCTGCTCCCAGAGGACACTCTGTTCTGCTGGTTGTGACCAACCTGCCACAGGTACATTTTCGGGAGAGTGGACCTAGCTCTAAAACTTGGCCCATTACCTGCAGACACCGCTGCTTGGTCCCTCCATCCCTCTGGCAGCCTGCAAGTCTCCACTTGCACCCAGCTGGTGTTTCCTCTCCCTCTGCCTTGAACACTGCAGCCCTTCTAGATTTGGAAACCAGGCAGCTTGGAGGAATTTTAACATTTTCATTTGTGACTTTTCCTAACCCCACTGACGCTCTTCACCCATCCAGGAGACAGGGGCAACTGGAGAAGCAGGGAAATGTGGCGAGTTGGCCGGCTGGGTCAAAGTCCCATTGCTTCAGGAAACCTCGTGGGTGCTTGAGACTGCTGAGCACAACGCAGAAAGGCAGGGAGGGAGGAAAAGCCATTGCTGAGAAAGCAGAAGGAGCTATAGCCAGCAGATGGAGAAGGCTGGTGGAGTTAGCAGCTTTGTTCACCAGACAGCGATGCCTTGTCTTCTTATGACCCATTTTTAGTTGTTGATCGAGGACATTTCAGGGATTTGACTCATGAATAGCAAATGACTTCTGCTCGGTTTGCCAAAAAGCCTTCTCCTTGCTGCAGGAAGGCAGGGCTGCTTTGAAGTTGCTCCCGAACCAAGACAATTTACAGCCTGACAGCTTAAAGCTGCATTGAAACGGGTACTCATTTCCTCGGGGCGTTATAAATCGCCGCGGTTCAGACGCAGACGGGCCACCGGCCCAGGAGGGCAGGGTGCATGGATGGGGACTGTGTTCTTCTGCTGTCCCACCAAGGCACGTCCACGTGGGAGCCGGAGCCCTTCAATGGGGCTTTGAGAGGGACACACAGGACTACTTTCTGCTGCATTTTCCTTAGTACTCTTCTGAGATATACTTGTATCATCTGAACTGCAGGTTGTTCCCGAGTTCAGTGCGGTTTTGAGCCGGAGCTAATAAGGGCTCTGACGTGAACCCAATGAGCAAATAGGTGCACTCCCAACTCACAGCAGGCTTTAGAACCACTACCGAGAGCAAGTTCTTGCAAACAGGCTCAGCTGGCAGCAAAGGGATACGTTCCCTATTGCTGACTCAGCCCCAAGGGTGGCACCTTGTGTCAGAAAGCAAAGTAGGCACTGACACGCTGGTTGCATCTTAAAATAGCAGTACTGTTCAACAGAGCTCATCTGGCATTGCCTGGAGGCACCCAGAGAGCTCAGGGTGGAAGGAAGGCGCTCACTCCACTCAAGGACACATGTCAAGGACACCTTCTATAGCAACAACCTGACTTGGGATGCCAAATCCAGCATTATCACTATTTTTCTCTAAAGCCTACCAAAAAAGCTATGCACGTACCCCAGGATTCTCACCCCTCATTTCATGGTTGTTTTGCCCATCGGTTTGTTTGGTTTTTGTTTAAAATCAAAGAGCCAATGGGTCAGGGTGCTGGACCATGCTTCTCATCAAGCCGTGCCTCTGCTGCCTGTCCCTCGCCCTGAAGTAAATGCCAAAGTCAAATACAATCCACGCACCCGAAACAGATGTTAGAAACCTGTCTCTCTCTCTTCAGCTGTCCTCTGAGGTCTGGCCTCCTGTCAAACACCCAAAGGGATAGTTTTCTTTTTTATTTTGAAGGCAATGATAATATGTTCAAAGGCTTTTTTCTGTTTGGAGAAGGCAAATCTACACCTGGTCCAGAACTGCTTCAATATGCACCAGCGAATAACAGCCTCTGTCTCTGAGGGAAGTTTGACCTCTTGGCTTGCAAAATACTTGTTTTCTACCTTCACAGAAATTTTAACAGCTAATTCAGAGGTGTCACAGGAACCCAGGTGACAAATTGATCCCAGCCTGCTATCTTTTTATTCAGCAAGCTGTCAAAAGAGATCTTTTTTTTTCCCCTCTGGTATGACATTTGTTTCTACAAGTCTTTAAGCCAGAAGAATTACGGAGATGATCTCCCAGGCATTTGGCTCTCTATGGAAACACTGCACCATTACAGTATTTCCCACAGATAAAAAAAGAGAGGAGCAAAGGATGGGCAACGAGAGAGGGAGAGAGTGGAAAGGACAAGGTACAATGGCAGATCAGAAGAGGGAAGCTTGCAGCACCACTGTGTCATGTTATAGTACTTTTTAAGCAAGATGCTCCTTTCGGGTACTTTATGTCCTAAAAAAACCCCAAAACATAACAACAGTCTGTGTTGCGCAAAGATGAAAGATGGAAAGCATTATGCTAAACTTAAAATGTAGCTCGGGGGCCTGGTGCATCACAAACTGTTTAGTATTAGCATTATCCAGAAAAGCACAGAAAAATGCATTGCAGGATATTGAAGAAATCTATATCCGGATATTAAAACTAGTATTCAGTAAACTGGTAGGAGTGACTATCACAATATGGTCAGACCACAAGCTTAATGAAGCCTAGGAAATAAAGCACCATGACTAATCTGAAGCACATTAAAAGAAATCACATACAAACTCCACTAAATCCATCAACTCGGAAGAGCTACTTCTTCGCCTTACTTAGCATGGGTGAGGAGACAGACACATGTGATTTACACAACATGTTGCACTGCCCATTGCTTTATGTTGATTTTGAACAAAAGCACTGCCTGTTCTTGAGGTCTGGGAATTCACACTCGGGGGATTTCTAAGAAGAAGGTTTTAGGGCCGGAACCAAAGTGACATGGCGCGAAGCTGAAGACCTGGCACCCTCGATGCCCACCTGGTGCTGCCATCCCGTTACGCAAAGCAACGTTCTCTTTGGCAGCAAGGACAAGTGTTCAGGTTTTGTAACCCACTAGCAGAGTAACAGCACCATCTTAGCAGATGTAGTATGTTATTTGCAACGAGTCAAGAATAAGGTCAAAACAAGTCTCCCTGGCCCTGAAAGCCCTGGGCTCCTCCTCGGTTGTTTTTTTCTGTGGTGTAGCCCTCCTGTTCACTTTAAATGGGAAAGGAACCACCCGACTCATTAAATGTCAGCTTCTCCATTTTGTCAAAGGGCTAAAATACATTGGGAAAGTAAACCAGCCCCACAACATCAAAAAGCACACATCAAAAACCAACCCTATCCAAAACACTCATCTTCATCCTTTAGGCAACTCCCACTCAGTACTAACCAAGACTGGAAACTGTCCTGGAAGGGCATTTACCCGAGCTGCTCTGCTCTGGTTTTGCTTTATGTTCCATAGAAGAGCAACTAGACAGGCATCAGATGGTTTACAGGCATGAGAAAGTGTGCAGTAACGACGGCGGATGGCTGGCTCAAGGCGGCAGTTGGAGCTTTATGAGCTGCAGGGGATCATAGAGCAGTTCTGCACAGATACCACGTTAGATAGAAGTTGAGTGATAAATCCCAGCCCGGAAATTTCCTTACAGGAAAAGAGATACGGTGAAAGCTTGAAAAGAGCAGAAGACAGTAAGGGGTCATAGTTTATGAGAGTTGTTAGAACTGCTGGTAATAATTTGTGCCCTGTGTGCTGCAAAATGCCAGGAAGAGCGAACTGTGTGAACTCACCAAGATGCAGGTTTTTAAGAGATGCACCAATTCATGTCATGGCTGAATGATGTCAAATCCAAATGTCAAATCCCCACCACTGGTGAGTTGGGCAGCTCTATCTTAGTTTTCTTTCTTCACTTGCAAGTTACAGAAACCATTACCCTGACATAACGGATAGGATTTCAACAGCATGAATCTTTCGGTCATAACCATGAAGAAAATAATAATAATAATAATTTGTAAACCTCAGTGGCAAACAAAAGAACATAATCCTTATTCTCTTGCCTACTACATAATTATGCTTACATCATGCTAAAATAAAACCCTAGGTTGCGCCTACTGCTATTAAAAAACCAAAAGAGCAAACTGTCCATATATACAGAATTATAAATCCAAGCCGTATATAACCCAGACCAAAGTATGTAATCAGGACATAACAAACGGAGTTTAATACTCAAAGGAAACCACAGCTCTGGAAGACATTTAAAGGAATATTTCCATTTTCTTAGGTACTATATCAGGTTCTTGGCCAGACATTTTTGATTTCACTGTACTAAAAATATAGTCCCAGTTTCAGAAGACAAAAATTTTAGAAGCATGACGAAATGTGAAAGGTAATTGCAATGCACCGCTGAGCTATTTTATTATATTATCTAACATCTTTAAAGAGTAGATTAGCTCACAGTGCAAACATTCTGGTTTCCCTGATGTTTAAGTCCTGGCACGGACACAAGCAGCAGAAACAACCGTGCCCAGAGCCGGGGGAGTGGTGCGAGGGAGCTTCTGGAGCAGGTTTCCTCAGCAGAACTGGCAACACTTTCCATCCAAGAACCACGTGGAAGAGCTACAGCCCCTTCGTAAATGCAGTCCGGGAAGACGGTTGGGAGTCTGTGATCACTTGCCAAGCTCTCCTTAGCAAAACTGAAATAGCCAAACAGTTATCGGCACTGCGTGGGTCCCACTGCAGACATTAAACTGGGGGCAGCCGATAGCAAAAGCTGTCGGAGGCCCTGCAGGAGCCCACAGCCCCACAAAGCACAATTGCTGGTGGTTGAGAACTGCTTCCCTCTTTATCTTCCTTCTTTTAATCCTAACTTCCTATCTTCCCAGAGCGGACACGGTATTACTGTGATAATATCTTAAACATTAAAGTTGCCAAAAATTAGAGATATTTAAGTCTTAAAAAAGGTAAAAAATTAGAGACATTTAACTCTTAAGAAAAGATAAAAAACAACTGCAGATATAACAGAAGGGACTCCCTACATCTGCGACACACAGCACACTTCAGCAGATGAGATGTGCACTACACAAATCCCTGTTTACCTGGGAAAACCCTATTTACAATGGCTGTGGTTATGTTTTCCTTCTGCTGTCTTTTCTCTCCAACCTATAACAACAAGAAGTGGTGGAAGCCCTCCCGCAGCCGCTCTGTTATTCACAGCTACTTTCCCTTCCTCTTCACTCTCTAGATCTAGTTATTGGACAAAAAGCAGGGAGAGAGGTGTTAGTCTCTGGTGAGGGAAAGAATAATCACTAAAACAAACTTCTGTTTCCTTCGTGCAACCAGGCTCCAAACTTAAAAAACTGCTTCCCTCCTTAAGCACAGGATCAACCTCTAGGGAACCTGCATGCAGGTGGGTCCAGCACGGCATGGGATGCAGGGAATAAGCAAACATCTCTCAAGAAAGTAAAACAGAGGAGAAACTTCAAGACCTTTACTTAAAAAGTAGAGTAGCTATATGTTGCTACCATCTAGTATATGACATTGCAGTTTATTGCTCCATAAAAGCCAGTTTTTATCTGGAAGGCTGTCTTCAAGCAGCAATTTAAATGTAGGGTTTCAAACATGGTATTACAAAACTGAAGACTCATTTTAGACAAGATTGAACAAATTGTATTTTGAATGTTATTTTTTCTAAAAATGTGCAGTCTGCCATAAAAACCAGTCAGAGAAACTACATCCAGAATACGAGGTGTCAATGGTCAAGCATATCCTCATTAGAAGGTGGCCAAGCGATATTTATTTAAAGTTTTATGCACTATGAATTAAACATTTATTTTCTATCACCCAGTTAAATATCTGAACCTCATTTTGGCAGCTGTGCAAATTCTACTCCAACTACATTGACGACTGACTGTAATTCCTTTGACTTTTATACAGTATCTCTTCTCGTTTTAAGAGAAAAACCTAAAAATCAAGAATGCCAAAAATGCAAACATTCGTCTATCAGCCCACAGTGTGCAAAAGGAGGATGAAAGCAGATCACCCTTCAAGACATCATCTTTATTAAGGTCGCAGATGGAATTACAGTGTGATAATTAAAGTCTTGGAAGGCTTGGCAACCTCATCCCCTAAGAGTGACTCTTCTAAAAGACCTGGGAACACAGACTTTCCGCTCCTGGATCGGTGGCTTATACAGGGACCATATTAAACATAATCTTGGAGATCTGACTCTCGGTTCCTTTACCCCGAAGGAAAGAAGGAGCCTCACAGATTTTAGCCAGATACCCCCCGCAGGTCCTCCTGCCCAAGGTGGCTAAAGCTCAAGATGACAGCCTGCAAGAAACTCATGTCAGCCTGCTATTAATATTTACCCAGTCTGAAGAGTGTTTTGGCATGGTTTTAACAGGATTGCAGGAGTTATTCCATTTCAAACGCTCCTTGGACCATAAAGCAGAGCAGTGCTGCTGTATGTCACTGTTTTGTTGAATCAGCAGTAGAAACATCTTGCTTTTTCTACCTCAGAACGGGCCTGGAGGGCAGAATTAGCCTCTGTTACCCAAGGGACTGTGACAGCAGATGACAAACTAGTCACATCCATATATAGAAAAACTCTTAACAACCAGAAACTGAAATAGGAGCTATTGACACCTACTTCTCTCGGGCAAAGCAAATTCCAAAAGCAAATTCTGTTTTGTCAGACCAACACTGCTTCAGCGCCTGGCACACAAAAGAGTTGTCACACGTGTCCTGCCCATCCTAAGGGTGGTTTATGATGGAGCAGGAGTAACGGGGTGGGATGTTCTTAAAAAGCACAGGAGTGGGAAAGAGAGGGTTGCAAGCAAGACTGCCGGGGTTTGCTTCATTTTCTTTAATTGAACGGGTATTATCTTAAGAAGAAAAGGCATGTATGAAAGCCAAGCACAATTTGAACACTAGATGTAGGTAGTAATTATCTGACAATACGGAGAGGGTTTCATTATCAATTTAAAGGTGTAACAAGATACAAGAGCTCACAACAGGGGCACCTCGCTGTCAAGGTGGCTAAACTTTTGAACAGCTTCACCAAAATGGGCACAGCAGGCAAAATAGTACACCTTTGTCCAACTACTCAGACTTCAAAATAAAATTAAAAAGTTTTTTTTTTTAATATGCTTTAAATAAAGTTTCTGGGAGCTGTTGTGCAGTCTCTGTGCACAGAGCACCCAAGCTGCTTAGATATGACCATTACGTCTGGACCACAACTTGCAAATTCTGTTTAGCTCATTACTTCACGCAATTATCTTGTTCCTACCACTCACAGCCCTGTGTTAATAAACCCTTATTACTAGATCTGATATTTCAGAGCTTCAGCAGTTGTCTACCAGGATTAGGCAAGATTTGGTGCCGTTAAACGTATTTGTGGTAGCAAAAGATATCGGTGGACGAGATCAGAGGGCCACGGGTGCTTTGCTCTGAAAAACTGCAGAGTTATCTCACACCAGACCAAGTCTGATGTAAGACAAAGTCCTTTTTTTCTATGAGGTCTGGCTGGTTAGCCGTGCTGAAGGTCACTGTTGGTTAGGTCACCAGAGCTGGTGTCAGGAATAATTCCTATCTCGGGACAGATGGGAGAATAAATCCTTCCCTCAGAGTGCTCTCCCACTGCAACGTGGGATCTGCCGCTCCCTCAGGACCACTTAAGTACCTCTCACCTAATCAATCATCTGTCTGTGGAGAAGCTCAGGAATTAAGCTCTCTCTTGTCTCTCCTGAGCAAAACGGCATTAGGCTGGAATTCTTGAGTTAATACGGAGATACCTGGGTTAAACTGAACAGCTTATGGTGCACGCAAGATCAAACAAGCGAAGTCCAGGAGGGGACATGACTAAGTGCTCTACAAGCTACGACTAAGCGCAAGCACCGCCTGCTTTTCCAATCACTTGTGCTCCACGCAGAAAAAGCGGATTTAGAGCTGTGGCTCCAAGGCTGCAGCATGGTGGATCTGTATCAGCCGCAGTACTGCTCTGCTCCTTCCCCGCCGCGGTGCAGCCCTGCCAGCCACGAGCATCCAATTTCATAAGGAGTAACTGGCAGGACAGCAGCCAGCTCCGGGCACCGCCGTATGCCGCACCTCGTGGAAAAACCATTGTCGAAAGCTGTGCAAAGCCAGTTAGTTAAACGCTGCCAGGAATCGGCTGAAAGCAGGCGGCAGTCTCCCCATCAACGTGGACGGGCGACTCCCATGAACCTGCAAGGACACAATATTCCTCCAGACACCAGCCAGCCCAGTGGCACATTTTACGCCGCTTGGGTAATGACACCAGTTTGAAACGATCCCAGCCTCGGCCCCAAAGGATAAGTACTTGAGAGCAGGAACTCCAAGTTAAGCTATGGGCACAAAAAGTGACTTGGGATTAAGTAGCATTTTGCTTTGCTTAGACTATTACCCTGGGTGGAGTACAGCAGCTGGTCCAGATATCCCTGAAAGGCACTCTGCTGTGCAGTACAGCTGTATCCTCCAGGTTTTGTCAGTGCTGGAGTCCAAAAAAATCCCAGTTTGATTTTTAAAGCAGCGGATGGGGAATGCTGACTCAGGATTTTAGCTCTTCTCCCAATGCCTCCCTCCATCCTAGCAATGCTAGAAAGGTGCTGTGTTCCCACACCCAAAGCAAGAGGATAAGGGAAAAATAATTATTTGGGCTCTTCCAACAGATAGTTGAAGACACTCAGGGAGAATCTGTATCAGTGCAATGCAGCAAAACTCAGCGAACTGTCATTAAAATGCAGCCTGATTTGCGTCCAGAGAAAAACAGCATTCTCTACAATTTTTCTTCCCCCTCTCACAAGACCTGCCAGCAGCTCCTGATGCCTCAGCTGCGCTGCGATGGGGGGATGCTCGGCAGAGAGCAGGATGAGCCTCCATAAATGAGAAGCAGCAGGTTCAGAACAGGGGGGAAGGGATGAGAGAAGGAAGCAGATTACTGGCTGTGGCCAAGGATATACTCATTATATAGAAAGGAGATGAAAGGCTTTACTTAAAGTGCCAACGTCAGTTCAATGTATTTATAAGGATTCAAACAAGTCCCACCGGTGCAGAAGAGCCCGAAGGAGCTTTGTGTTCCTGTCATTTAACAGCTTTTTGTTCACGGAAGTCAAAAAGTGGTGGCAGATTTCAGTGAGTCCTCGGCCAGGCCCTGCGTGGCTTCCAGGATAAAACAGACATCGCTGGAGAGTGCACTGAACTATGGTGGGACAGGCAGCTTGAATTAAAAGGCTGTTGTAAAATAAATCCTCTGATAAGAGCAATTAATGCTATCCTAATTATGTCTTTTCCCATACTGGCCACCATCCTTGCTGGCTGCTGACTTGTGCAGCCACGAAGGCGCTCCTCCCAGGCAAAAATAAGAAACTACAAGCGAGGTGGGGACTTTAAAAATATACTTTTGCCAATTTCTTTTCAGTCCAGTGTACTGAACACAAGATATAAAAAAACCCTCTGCAGCCTTTTGTTCTGTGATGTATTTTTATTACTGGCAAACCCATTAAGCTTGAGGTTTTCTTATTTTATCTTTGCATTCAGTTTTCTGGGATGGGTTTTCTTTTTTTTTTTGGTAATCAAAATGGCAATAGTTTATTATATGCTTTGAGGTTTGCTGCACACAAAAAGAAAAAAAGGCTGTGCTACTATTCCTGTCTCTAATTCATCCCTTTTGCTTGTCATGCCGTGGGCAAGACATCAAATCATAACCAGCAATTTTGCCTGCCTCCTAGTTACCAAAAATTACTGCTGTGCCCACTGGTGATTCACAGACCGAAAGCGACACACGTGCACACACGTTTGGTACTGGGACATCCATCTGAACTAGCAGATGCCTGGTAGTTCTATCTTTCATTCATTAAAACATGAAAGCAAGCCAGCCTAAAAAGCCTCCCTGATAAACCAGTGGAAAACACACGTGCACTTTCAAAGGGGGTTCAGGTTGATTAGTCGGAGTAATATTTTCAAGGCAAGAAGATGATACTGGACCATTACACATCTTTGAGATATGTCATCTGAAATGTACCATTAATTGTCAAAATGGATCCATTGAAAGGCAAAGAAATCAAGACACTTCTATGAGAAATTTGCCAGGATATCTGGTTATTCCCAAGAAAGACAAGGAAAGGGAGAGAATCCTCTCCCAGCACCTGTGTATTTAAACAAAACTCCAGCTCCAGTCAGCCAGGATGTCTCTCAACGTGTCTGGAAGGTGAAGCCTGCAGTAAGGCATGGCTCAGCATCCCACCCGAACACACCGTGAGGTATTGCCTGATGCTGAACTGTATCGCACCATCTTCCACACAGTATTTGCAGAAGAACACGCTCATTTGCATCCTCAGAACAATAGAGAAATTAACGGAGATGACTGCAATTCATACAGCCTTGTGTCTGCAGCAGTGGAAAGGTCAAACAAATTAAGGCTCTGAATTCTGGGCAGAGATCTCAAGCTGGCTCTCTAACATTTGCAACACAAGGGAATAATTAGAAAACATCCATCAGCTCCATTTCCGTTAGAAAGCCTGTTTCTGTTAACGTGGTGATGAGCTGTCCTCTGCAAAGCTAGATCTGCTGTCAGATTATGGTCAATTATTTCTCCTCAAGTATTTCAACTCGCAAACACAGACTTTACTTCCTTCAGCTCTCAGATCTCAGACACCCCGACCACACACAATAACCCCTGCAGAAAGAGCACTGAAACCCCTGCAGAGCCAGCGGACGGGCTGAGCCCTTCAGAAAACCACCGCAGCTCCCAGGGACATCAAGGAGGGGGAAATGGTCCCCTCATTAAAAAAATCTCTAGGTATATTTAAAAATAAAAGTAAAAAAATCACAGGATTTCCAAGCTGAACACACAAACCCCCTCAGCACCTCCCTCCTTGTAACTGTAAAGCCTTATTCAAATGCTCAGTCCTCTTTCACAAGGAAGCATCCTGCTGAGCCCATAGGATGGTTTTAGATCATGGGACAGGAGAAATACAGGATCTTGCAGTTTAAAAAGCACATTTTATATGAGCTGTTCCACGTGAAAACTTCCACACCCAGATGTTTCATTCCCCACAGAGTTGGCATGACCTTATTTTTAACAGACCAAACCAACCTGTCCCCCCCTGGGACACAGAAGGCTGCTCAGAAGAGCTCTGCTCTTTTGGCACTGCCTTGGGACTCCAGGCTTTTCTATCTCCCAGCCAAGGAGGAGACTGCCAGTTTCTGGAAATCTGGGTAGGGATCCATAAACCTGAGCAATGTCCTCAGCTACACTGCGAAGAAGGTGCCAGGAAAGATTCAGTGCAGAAGCCTCAGCAACTTGACAGAAAGGAGACAAAATCCCTCGCCAGCCACCCTGGTACAGAGAAAAACAATCTGAAGAGATGATTTAATATCAAAGCCTCTTCTGTCCCAGGAGAGCTCTCAGAGAGAAATCGGGGGGGGGGAAGAGACAGGAGGAGCCCATGTGAATCATCTCCCTGCTGAGCTGCTGCCATGGAGGCAGTGATGGGACACGTGTACCTGATCATTCCTGGGTGAGGAACGGAGCTGCTTTCTGCAGGGTCTCTGTGTTGACTGTGAGCTCGCACTGAACCAGCATCTCCTGTGATGACCCTTATTCCCCCACGTACTAAACTTGCTTTCCAGCTCTTGACAGACGCTGGGATCAGCAGCATTTCTCTTCCTTGCCAGCTCCTCGTCCTACCTGGAGCACCGAGCAGTAGTCAGGTCCAGATGTCCTTGGATTGGGATTCCCAAGAAGGGGAACTTCCATTCAGCACCAAGCCTATGCTGAAAGAGTCACTCTTAAGCCCACTTACTCATTAACTTATTCCCTGGCACAGGAAAGCTCACAACCGATGCGCAGTTTTTTGTTGTAGCACGGCTGCCAAGGCTAATATTGATATCTGGCCATAATCCTTCCTAACCCCATGGAGAGCTTTGACAGATCAGCATGTTGCAGCAACAAGGTTTAGGGGTTAATGGGTGATACATAAAACGCAGGCCCTCGGAAGTTTTAAAATGTGTTTCTTCTCAAATATTATGATGACACCTCCCACCGTGGCTTTTCCGTGCCGTCCGGCTGAGCAGCAGCTGCAGCGCTGCCCTTGTCCCACTTTCCCAGTTTGCATTTGTGTCCCTTTTCCCCCATTTCTTTTTTTTAATTATTATTTCATTTAAAATATTTGTTGGTGCTGGGTTAGCTGAAGCTCCATTACCTAGAAATGGCACCAAAAGAAAAAAACTCCAGACTTTTCTGCCTTTGGAAATAAAAATGTTTTGGCTGCCAAAGAAAAGAAAGAGTTACACCCATGTAAAGCTTTCACTTAGGAAGAATTAATACAGCCAACTTTTTTGGATGGACTGCCAGTTAACTACAGTATTAAAAAAAAAAAAAAAAAAAGAAATAAGAAGAGGCCCAAGCCCTGTCCTCTCCCCAGTTTCGAGCTTCTGCTGGGTTCCTGTTCAGAGGGAAATCCTCCGTCACCTCTGTCTAGACTACTCACCTGATTTTTTACTGGAAGTCGTTTATACTCAAGAAGCTGAGATGCAGCTTCTAGGACCATAAGCCTTTCAAAGCACACATGCTAGAACACACATACAAGCTGTATTTTATACACTTAACATATTTTATATACGTGTCTCTGTAGCATCAACCCTACTGAAATTCCCTGCTATCTCCTTGCTGACGACCAACTCAAACATTCCCATCCACATAATGCTTCCAAAAAAGCCCCTCTAAAATAGTTAGCAGTTTCACACGCAATTCCTAGCATGACTTACTCTACATACTACAGGATTCTTGTTTGACCCCAAACGCCTCCCACAGAGCCAGTTAAGCTAAAGATCTGTCCAGAAGGACACATAATCTTGCATATAATCACTGCTGAATACATAGCCATACTATCACAGCTAAATTCCCAGCCTGGATAAGTAGAGATTTTATTCCTCTGTTGTCCAACTGCAGGTTTCATTACAGTCTCTATGAATGCCCCTCCTTTAACTTCCCTGATAATCGTTAGCAATAATTAAGCAATGACGATGCAGAAGACAGAAATAAAAGGTTAATCAGAAGGGAGTGATTATTTTNGGGGGGGGGGAAGAGACAGGAGGAGCCCATGTGAATCATCTCCCTGCTGAGCTGCTGCCATGGAGGCAGTGATGGGACACGTGTACCTGATCATTCCTGGGTGAGGAACGGAGCTGCTTTCTGCAGGGTCTCTGTGTTGACTGTGAGCTCGCACTGAACCAGCATCTCCTGTGATGACCCTTATTCCCCCACGTACTAAACTTGCTTTCCAGCTCTTGACAGACGCTGGGATCAGCAGCATTTCCCTTCATTGCCAGCTCCTCGAGTTCTACCTGGAGCACCGAGCAGCAGTCAGGTCCAGATGTCCTTGGATTGGGATTCCCAAGAAGGGGAACTTCCATTCAGCACCAAGCCTATGCTGAAAGAGTCACTCTTAAGCCCACTTACTCATTAACTTATTCCCTGGCACAGGAAAGCTCACAACCGATGCGCAGTTTTTTGTTGTAGCACGGCTGCCAAGGCTAATATTGATATCTGGCCATAATCCTTCCTAACCCCATGGAGAGCTTTGACAGATCAGCACGTTGCAGCAACAAGGTTTAGGGGTTAATGGGTGATACATAAAACGCAGGCCCTCGGAAGTTTTAAAATGTGTTTCTTCTCAAATATTATGATGACACCTCCCACCGTGGCTTTTCCGTGCCGTCCGGCTGAGCAGCAGCTGCAGCGCTGCCCTTGTCCCACTTTCCCAGTTTGCATTTGTGTCCCTTTCCCCCCATTTCTTTTTTTTATTATTATTTCATTTAAAATATTTGTTAGTGCTGGGTTAGCTGAAGCTCCATTACCTAGAAATGGCACCAAAAGAAAAAAACTCCAGACTTTTCTGCCTTTGGAAATAAAAATGTTTTGGCTGCCAAAGAAAAGAAAGAGTTACACCCATGTAAAGCTTTCACTTAGGAAGAATTAATACAGCCAACTTTTTTGGATGGACTGCCAGTTAACTACAGTATTAAAAAAAAAAAAAAAAAAAGAAATAAGAAGAGGCCCAAGCCCTGTCCTCTCCCCAGTTTCGAGCTTCTGCTGGGTTCCTGTTCAGAGGGAAATCCTCCGTCACCTCTGTCTAGACTACTCACCTGATTTTTTACTGGAAGTCGTTTATACTCAAGAAGCTGAGATGCAGCTTCTAGGACCATAAGCCTTTCAAAGCACACATGCTAGAACACACATACAAGCTGTATTTTATACACTTAACATATTTTATATACGTGTCTCTGTAGCATCAACCCTACTGAAATTCCCTGCTATCTCCTTGCTGACGACCAACTCAAACATTCCCATCCACATAATGCTTCCAAAAAAGCCCCTCTAAAATAGTTAGCAGTTTCACACGCAATTCCTAGCATGACTTACTCTACATACTACAGGATTCTTGTTTGACCCCAAACGCCTCCCACAGAGCCAGTTAAGCTAAAGATCTGTCCAGAAGGACACATAATCTTGCATATAATCACTGCTGAATACATAGCCATACTATCACAGCTAAATTCCCAGCCTGGATAAGTAGAGATTTTATTCCTCTGTTGTCCAACTGCAGGTTTCATTACAGTCTCTATGAATGCCCCTCCTTTAACTTCCCTGATAATCGTTAGCAATAATTAAGCAATGACGATGCAGAAGACAGAAATAAAAGGTTAATCAGAAGGGAGTGATTATTTTTTTTTTTGCCTTTTAAACAAGTCCAGTGCCAGCGTTCATACTCATGAGCTCTATTTTCACAACTGCCCAGCAAAAAACATGTGGGAGAAGAAAAGAAACCCTGGAGAAATCAGGCTTGGTTATCCCCCTTGGCTTTAACGCTGAGAAGCGATGCTGGGTGCGCGTCTCATTAGCTTGCTTTAGCCTTGCTACGTAAGAGGATCTGCTTCAGCACCTCTCCTTCTGTCGATTCACAGTGTCACCGCCTTGACATAAATGACTTTTATTACAACAGGGCGCTGGACCAGCTGTCAGAGGAGGTGACAGTGCCTAGACTTCATTACTCATTTCACATCCTCCCTTTCCCGCAGCGCCGAGCATCCCTCGCCTCGGCACCCCGAAGGATCTCACTGCTGCTCTCTCATCGTTCTCTGCTTTCTGCTGCCCAGCCATTCCCCAGAAAGAGAGCTGAGGGATTTTAACATTAACTACGTCAGCCACTCAACCCCTTCTTCTGGACAAAGTGGTAGGATAAAGAGGATTCTCTTCAGCAACATGAACTGAAGGAACCACATTAAAATACATCACTTGCAATTTAAAGCACGCTGACTAGAATTTTTCCACTTGAAAATAATAAAAAAATTCAGCTCCTGAGTACATTTCCTTTCCTTCCTCCCTGATTTGAAAGTTTCAAATTCTGAATAATCATTACCCTGAATAATTCACCCACAGGCACAGCCCTGAAACTCCTCACAAACTAGGACACCTCAACTATATTCAAAATTTCCAAGTGCTGCTCTAACTCGCTTATCAAATGTCTGATTAAGGCGGCAGTTGAGACAATCAGTCTATGCACCGGTGGCTCAAGTATCACATGCTGTTGCTCAATTTTGTCCTGTTTTTTTTCCTAGTTTTCCTTCAAAAAAGAAAAAAAAAAAAGGGCAAGCAGCTGTTCCAGCAGACAGCTCCCGGATTTCCCTCGATGTGCGTCACTGGTATGATGCATGCTACTTCTCAATCTGGCGGCCATCCTTCAGACAGAAGGAAGTAAGACCGTGGTCATATCTAAGCTACTGAAAATCTTGGACATAATCTCCAAAGTAAGCCAGACAGACAGCTTCCCGTGCTTGCACTTTCTAAAAATGAATCAGAAAAAGCCACGACAGTAGATGGAACTGTTTAAGCCAACCAGTCGAAAATAAAGCCAAAGCAGAACAGCCCTGCCAACGTTGCTCCACTGTGTCATTTCACATTTAGAAAGGTCTCAGAAGCATTTGCAGAGTCTTAAATTAAGCCATCAGTACCAACTGGGACAGTGCGTAGACATTCACCAACACTGCTCAGTGAGGCAGTGTGGCGAGCCTCCAAGCTTTGCTCTTCTACAGCCATTTTCTCCTTAGTGCCTTTTAACAGTGTATTTTCAAGCACAGCTTCACCTTTAATTAATGTAACATGTACCAACTGCACAGTAATTCCGCATCCTCTCCGCTCCCCAAAAATATTCAGCCTGAATGTCTGCTTATCGGTTTCATATTGAAAACCCAAAACACAGCCAAGAGTCCAAGATGCAACTGAGCTCAGTCTTCCCACATAGGGCAATCAGGCTTTCCAGCCACGCGATGACATGGCTAAAGCCACAGCAGACAGTGGAAAAGTTACAAAATAGATGTACACATCCTTGCTGAAGAATCCCAAGAGGACCAGTATCTGTTCTGGGCCCACTTCTTCCCACAGGGTATGACAAACTCATGCTGAAGTCAATGAAAATTTGTCATATCCTGTGAGAGAAGAATTTATCCCGTAAGCCAAGAGGGGAGAAGTAGCTGTCGGTCTGCCCTGATGAGGTGCAGCTGATCCAGGAAAGAAGACAGACCTGAAACCCTGATATCAGCTGATAAACCCTAAATGAAACTATTCTGCCCTAAGCATTGGTCTTCGGACAGAGCAAACCCACGTACTTAGCACTTTCTTTACCACATGCATTGCTGGTGTGCTGAGAAACATGCACGGGTGTTCACCTAAAAACCTTAGGTGTTAACTAGTAGTTAGTACTACTGCTCGTAGTACTACTGCCTAGCTGTAGTACAGAGGGTCAAATTAAATATCACTCACACGGTGGGAATTTTTGCCAGGACTGCAATGAAGTATCTACATCGCATGTGAAAACAAGATCTGTTTCACTTCCTCGCCACCTCCTGCCTAAAAATTCAACCCAGATAACATCATCCTAAAGCTGTCCCCATCGCAGGCAAGCCCAGAGAACGTGTCTTGCTTTAATCCCTCAAGCACTGGTTCCTGCCTGACATCCTTTCAGATCAGGACTAAAACATCCTCCTACCTACCTACAGATGGCTCACGATTTAGATTTCAATAAAATGCAACATTAAACCCACCACAACCAGAGTCACACTAAATAGGTACAAGTGGCCAAACAGAACACCGAAGTTGTAGGCGATTTGGCCATGCAGTGACAACCCAGATGTTCCCTGTCCGTGCCTGCCTCCCACCTCCTCACAGCATTAGTCACTCAGAAGACATCAGAACAAAGCCACATTCAGGCTCGCCAGACCAAGCTTTGTTTGCTTCAGGACCACAGTGGTAGACAGCTGTTGCACATTTTACCCTAAAGTTGAGTGAGATCTTTACAAGATTCCAGAAGCTTTGATTATGAAGGACCTCTGCAGGCCTCTAGCCCAATCTCCGACTTGAAGCAGGGCTATTGGGTTTGACCCTCCTGAGCTGTTATGTTACCATTGCTCCTTGTACCATCAGAGTACAAAGAGTTTTGTTCCATCGTGTGCACAACTACCCTTTCAAGTAGTTGTAAGTGGCTGTTAGGTGACCCCTTAGCTTCTTCCTCACCAGAGGAAATGGCTCACTCAGCTTTTCTTTGGAGGACATCTGTGACTCATAGGTCCCTGGTCATCTTAGCAGCCTTCTGCTAAACCCTCTTCGGTTTCTCATTGACCCTTGTGAGCTGAGAGGATAATATTTCAGATGCATCTCGTCCATGTCAAGCAGAGGGGGAGAAGCACTTCCCTCACCCTGCTGGCCAGGCTTCCTAGGTAGCTAATGAACACTTTGCTTTGTTTATGCTAATTGCACTCTGGGCTTCTACTCTAACCTAGTGCCCACCAGAACCCCCAGTCCTTTGCAGCCAATACTGACACAGGCGTCATTCCATTTCACACGCAGATCTTGACATTTTTTCCTCATAAACTCCACAACATTTCTTCAGCCCAGCCTTGTGCCGAATGAAGGCCCTACACACCCTCTAGACAAAATTAGAATAGTTTCCTTCAAAATATATTCTTTGTGTGATCCCCCTTCTATCCTTCCTTGGCCTGAAAAGATACACACACACATACAAAATCCCCTAGCGATATCCAAGGACACCAGACTGAAGTGTTTCTCCTCTGTGATTCACTTTCCCTAATTAAAAAGAGATAAATAAACACACACCCCAATACATGCTTAAAAATCTGGGTAACACAGCACTTCCCTGCCTTGAAGGTGCAAGTGATGTTCAATATGTTGGTGGGCAGTCAAAAGTAACATGACAATATTAACATGTGTGCCTTCTCCTGAACCTGTGTTGTTTCCTGCTTAGGGTAAGGGTTATAAGCATAAGGGTTATAAACATGTCAATTTGGAACGTTTTTAGTTTTAGACTATACACAAATCAGCCTTTACGTAATCAGAAAAAAACGGGGCAGTTTAGTCTATAATGTTTCTCCCTCCTGTAAATAGGCATTTAATCAACAGAAGACAAAACACAGCACCCTGGAAAACCACTTAAATGATCAGATTTGGCAAGCAAAGCCCTGGTCTTCCTCACATTCTCCATTACTTCAGGAAAATAAAGGAAGAAAGAGGCACTGGACTTCTTCTGAGAACAGCCGTTCACCTTATGGGGGATGCAAAGAGCCACTGTTCCACATCATGCCTTCTTTTGTTCGGTTGCTGGAGGGCTTCATGCTCAGCAGCACAGCCAGGACAAGGGTAACACCTCAGCCCCTTTGCTCTCATGGGCTACTCCTGCTGCTGAGAAAGGAGGGATAAACCCCCAAAACTCTAAGAGGAAGAACTGCCATCACGTGCACATCCTGCATTTTTGGCTCAACACTTTCAGTTGATGCCCTACAAAAGTCTATCGAGGAGAGGAACAGAGCCCAGATGTGTATGTGGATGAGCTCCCCCAAAACCAGGAGAGGCCACAGTTGCAGAGAGAAAGATTAAAGAAGGGATGGAGGTAGGGAAGACGCATCTTCTTCCTTCCTCCACCGTGCAGATATGTCTGTATGGGGTTTTTTTCTGCAGCTTCTCCTACGCTGTTCGAAGCAGGCTCATTTCTGAGTCATACAGACTGTGCTGGGAGCTGCAAGCTGGAGGCCCTGGAGATCTATAGCCCTCTTGGCCCTGCAGGCATCCTTCCTTTCACTGCACTGGGAAGGCTCAAGCCACAGAAGGCAGAATCCCCATGTCAACCCTGCACCAGCACAGGAACACCTCCCCAGGCAGGACAGTACACGTGGTGCTGGATGCATCCCCCAAAGGGATGTGTTTTGACTCAAAGTTCAACCCAGTGCCTTCAGGATGTCACCTCCGAGGGCTCCCATGCACCATCTCCAGGCACTAACTGCCATGTCTCATGGCCAGAGATTTATTCTCATTTATGGCCTCTTGGACTGACAGCTGTTCAAAAGTTCTTTCCCCCAAACCTTTTTTTTTTTTAAAAAAAAAAAAAAGGAAGATGCTGACACTGCAATTGACCACCCAGGCTTTCAAAGCACTGCCAAAAAGAAAAGTCACCCATCAAGCTGCTTGTTACCCTGATGTGTCTTTACAGAAAAGGCTGTTCCCACAATCAGTCTTCTTTACCACAGGCTGTAATTCTGCCTGGATGACAGGACAAACTCCTCGAGTACCGCTCTAGTTGCGTATAAATGGATTTGAGACGATATTTAAAATTAGTTAAGACAGGTTTTGGGTCTCCCCCCTGCAAATGTTAAATTTCCACGTGCTGGCTATCAGTTTTAATGGACTTGCGTGATGCTTGTCAATGGAGAACGTGCCAATACTCAGCCTCATGGGGAAAAATTGTGCGTTTAATGGTGCTAAAAGAGCGTCAGACCTCTAACTTTTAATGCCTCGGCCTCTATCTCAAGTCCACAAGCCCCAAGAACGAGTGCAGTTTTACTTGGCATGAACAAGGATGACTGAGCAAGACGACACATATAAGGAAGCTGAAGGTTTCAATCTCTTTGGAAAATCTCTGCCGTAGTAAGTCAGTGACAGGGAACATATGGCTCGCAGCCATATTATTTGTTCTAGTTTATTATGCGTAGCACAATACGCACAGTAACAAGTGTGTGTCAAGATGTGGCCTGTCAAATGTGTTGAAAACATTTACTGGGCCATTAGCAATGAAAAGGTTCCCTGCCCATGTATTACACAGATAGAGGTTTACCGCATGCAACCCAAATTTGAACACGTTGCCCAATTTGCAGCCAACAGCCCCAAGTCTCAAACGTTTTATGATCAAACAACTTGGACTCCTTCTCTTAGATACATGTGAGCAATTTCAGTTGGAGCCGCGTGCGCACATCCAACAGGCAACCGCCGATTGCAAAAGGATTGCAAAAGGGTTGCATTTTCCAGTGGTTTAACAAATGGCAAACTGCAGTCTGAAGGTCGTTTAAGAAGCTTCAGTAACTGTAACAGAATGAACGATGGTGGGAGGGACCTCTAGAAATTGTTTAGACCCCACCATCCTGCTCAAAGGAGGGCAACTAAAGCAGGTTACTCAGGACCCTGCCCAGACAGATACTGGCTGTCTTCAAGGAGGGAGACTCCACAGCCTCTGTGGGCACCTGGTTCCTGTGTCTGACCACCATCATAGTAATGAAGTTTTATCTTACATTTCCATGTAATTTCCTGTATGCCAGTTTGGACTCATTGCCCTTCATCCAGTCATTGAGCATCACTGGGAAAAGGCTGGCTCCATCTTCATTACCACCCCACCAGGTATTTGTTGATGTGATCCCCTGAGCCTCCTTTCTCCAGGCTGAACAGCCCCAGCTCTCTCCACCTCTCCCCATACACCAGGTCCTCAAACCTTTCTCGAGGCCTATCACTGGACTCGCTCCAGTATGTCTGTATCTCACTTGTACTGGGGAGCCCAACACTGGACGCAGCGCTCCAGATGTGCCTCACCAGGGTTGAGCAGAGGGGGAGGACCACCCTCCTTGGATCTGCTGGCAATGCTCTGCCCAGTGCACCCCAGGATGCTGTTGGCCATCTTGGCCAAAAGGACATATTGATGTCTCACGTGCAACCTGCTGCCCACCAGGACCCCACGTCCCTTGTCTGCCATGCTGCTCATCAGTCAGTCCCCAAGCTATTACCTGTATAAACGCAGCAAACAACTAGATTTCTTTCAGATCACCACCTCTTACCCCCACCCTGGTCCTTATTTGCACTCACACAGGCGGAAAATCCAAACGCAAACAGCTGACTCACCAAACACACGTGGCAAAACCCCAAGTTT
This sequence comes from Tringa tobata, assembly GCA_033628505.1. Classification (NCBI taxonomy): domain Eukaryota; kingdom Metazoa; phylum Chordata; class Aves; order Charadriiformes; family Scolopacidae; genus Tringa; species Tringa tobata. Next base: position 56,436 of record JAHREE010000194.1, on the reverse strand, counting down.
GCCCAGAGCCTCACCCATCGCATTGAATTGGCAGAAAAGGCCACCAGCGCAGACACCTGAAAGGTCCTTTTCTTGGTGTGAGGAAAGTAGAAAACTCAGATCAGATAAGGATCAGAAAATCAGCCTAACGTTTTAATCAGTGTAATTAAATTGGCTTTGAACCATTGAAGGAAGAGCACATGAGGAAATAACACTGTAAAACAAGACGTAATGACAGCGTTAGCATGGCAATTACTGTTTTCAGACTTAAAAGGAAACAGCAAGGTAACAAAGAGCAGACCAGTCAAATCAAAGCTTGAGAGAGCATATTAAAAAAAAACCTCAAACAACCTTAGAATTGTCTCACTTCAAATTTGCATTCTCTCTCTCTCTCTGAGATGATTACAACCTTTTGATCTCTGCAAGCAAGACAAATTATATTACTGTGATTAAAAATTCAGGTCCTTCTGTTGCAGCAGTAAGTAGGACACACATGGTACGGCTCTGTGCTGTCCCCTGCAACAAAGGTGCCGGAGAGCTAGAGAACAGCACAGCAGCATTTCCTGGGATATCTCAGCTTATGGACACAAAAGAGTTAAAAGTCATAAGCCGCTACGACTTAACTCGGCTCCTTCACCCAGAGCTCAGAGCACAGGCTGCCCAATATAGGAAATCTAGAAGGAGCTCTCCCAGAGGTGAAATTAAATTGCACACGCCCATTATTTGATTTCTAGCTGCATGTGTAACAAAATTAAAAGGGGAGGGGGGGAAATCAAGCTAATGTTACCAAAACCTAATTGGGAAGGGAAGCCAAACAAACTACTACATCTCTCCTTTTCCTTTCAATAAAAGCTCCCTGTGTCAAAGCCTTAACATCTTGTAAGTGCATGCCAGCAAATCCACTTAAAGCTCAAACACAGATTTTTATTCTTCTGTGCCCGCACAGCAAAAGAGATCATTCTTCCTTTGTCGCGCTGCAAGGATTTGGGCTGAAAACTGGCAAGAACCAAATTTTAAAGCTGGGTCACTACTTCCCCTCGCCTTTTCATCCTGGTAGGATCTTGGTGGCAACCTTCAGTTTCAGTCAAAGGAGATTAGGGAGAGGTTCAGGAGCAGCACAGTGCAAAAACTAGAAGTGTTACCTTTAATTATTACCAAGAAAGACTTTCACGGTGTTACCATAGGAATTAATCCTTATATTAATATTTAAAGCATGAACAAAGCAAGGACTCTGGAAGAAATGGGGGGAAAGTGCTAGCAGTTTGCCACTGCAATGCACTAATTGTAACTTTAAAAAGAAAAAAAAAAAAAGATTGAGACCCCTAAGGAAATTGTGCTGCCTGGATGACAGGGTGAGCTCAAAACCAGAACCACTTTCTTCCCCTAGACATCTTCTCAAGTGAGTAGCAAAACCTACCTAGATTTTTATGAGCCTCCAGAACTGTACTCCCTTCTATAAAGCTTTTTGGAAATACATGCCAACAACACAGAGCACTCCTAAGCAACCCATGTAGATTATGAGGCGATGAGATGCAAAGAAAAAAGTTCCTTTCCAAATTCTGCAGAGTTGTTCTGAGTAAAGACAAAGTTTGGCACCACACCAAGTCCCAAAAAAGCAGGAAAGAGTCGGACCAAATTTTAAACTGTATCTTAAAAAGATTAGAAATATCAGACATCCCCTTCAGATCATTGCTTCGGAGCAAGTCTGAACAACACCTTCTAAAAAGAAGTTGGGAAAACCTCAAACAGCCACAGAAGCCAGACCTTAAAGGGACACTGTTCTCTCTGCAGCAGGGATGACGAAACCCAGCCGAGCGTGCGTGCAGGAAGAGCTGTTCCACTGCTGCAGAGCGCTGCCGGCACATGGTTTTACTCAGCTCTCTATTTCCCTCAGCTCTCTTTTAAACCAAAATGCAGGCAAAAGCAAGCAAGAGATTTTGCTTGTAGCTGTGTTATGTGAACCTGACTGCTTTCAGCAGAACAAAATCCTACATGAGTGCTGTACCACGGCAAGTGTACTGAAAATACAGGTCATGCAAGATGCATAACCGTCACAAAGGTGGGGGTCTAGAGTATGTCTCCCTTTAAAATACAATATTTCAAGACAGATTCAAGCCTGCAGATTTCAACACTGCTTCGTGCAGGAACTGTGATCTTCAGTCTCCTTTTCCCTGCCAATTTTCCTCAGTCTTTTATGTTGACTTTTTTTTTTTTAAAAAAGAGAACTGTACACCAAATGCTTCATTTCTAAACATTGCACATTTATTCCCTGCTCTACCAGCCTGTTACAAGGCTTCTTCTAGATTTATTCTCAAACCATCTTAAACATTTGGAATACCTCCCATCTAGGAGAAGAGCACAGAGCTACTGGGCCCTTCACAAACAGCTCAGAATTGGAAAAAACCTTTAAGCAGCCATTCAGATATTAAAGAACAGGCCAGGGAGCAGAACACCTTATTCCCTTCATCTCAAAACAGAAGGTGAATGCTCCATTCTCCCCAGCATCTTTGAAACAATTTGAATTCTGGAGTTTGTATGGTGGCTTTGAGAAGCAAAAGCAGCTTGCCTAAGGAAAAAAATAGTATTTTTAGCGCTCCTGGATTTAAGTGCATTTAAATCAGTTACTGCAGTTAAATTGAATAATCAAATGCTTCAAAACTTTGTGTTACAGAATACTGCAGAAGAAGCATTGGATAGCATATGAAGGACAGGAAGACTAATAGCTAATAGTAGAGCTCTCCAGTTCCAATTTCCTAAAGCTGATGTCCTGACTACTGCTAAGACAGCAAAAATAACAAGTCATTTTTTTTTTTCCCTTTCCCTGTTAGCAACAGCTATAAATGTCATCAACAGTACCAGCAGGAAACCTCCACAGAGGGTAGGATGTGAAGAAGTAAGATGCTTGCTTGTTTTAGAAACCATTAAATTTGCCATTTCCACTGAACTCCTACAGTCACTTCTTCCTGAGAAATTCAGGGATTCAAAAAATAAAAAAGCCATCCTAGAAGAGAGAGAAACAGCCTCTGCAGCAGAGGAGGGAGTGGTGATGGTCTTACCCATCTCTTGTGGGGCCTTCCAAGTCGAATAGGATTGTGACCGGCCACTGCAGGCAACGGAAGAGACCAAATTTCTCTGGGTCAAGAAGTTCAGAAACTGAAGACTAAGCCCTCTGTCCTCACCAAAAAAATCCAAGATGATTTCACAGGAAAGACCTCACAGTCCAAAGGACCTTGCTCTCAAATTCCCATGAAAAAATCTCTGTACTCTGTCTAGATGCTAAGAGGAAGGAGCACCTTTATGGAAATCTGTTATCATCTAGCTCCAAACAGATAGTCAGAACCACTGACTTCAGTCTACTAACTTTCTTTTTCTCAGACACACTGGATAAAGTTTGCAAAACTCTTTATATATAACTTGCAGTCTTGTGTGGAACTGGAAGTCAATGGGACAAAAAAGCAGCACAGCAGGAGCAAGAACCAGCTCCTTGCAGCATGTTTAGTTCTCCTGCAGCACATATATGGAAGGGACCAAACCCAGAGATGCACTAATCTTTCCACGTTCTTCCTCCCCCCTGCATGTTGTGAAAGTGACCAAATGCATTTTGCTTTAAAGGTCAGAATTTTTCACAACAATGTTAATGGTTTCACAATCCTTGAAGCAACACTTATAGGCTCACCTGCAGAAAGTATTTGAGAAACAGTTGTCAAGAATATATGATTTCTCAGCTAATACTAAAACCAATAGCCAAGAACCTGAACGTTTCACAGTATCCACGTGTCTGGAAGGAGAGGAAGCCCTTCCCAGCGTGACACAGCCCTTCTTACCCACCAGTGACAGAGCCAGAGCAGCCCCAGGCCTGGTGCAGGCTGGACTCGCATCCCTTGCAACATGCTCACGGTATTTGGGGAGCTGTTTTATTAACATGTCTGTTCTGGAGGGATTATCAAGTCTGCTGGCAGCAAATGCTAATCAGGGCACACCACCTCATAAAGTGGGCAAGGAACTGGTGCTACGTTACATTAGGAACTGCTGGCTAAGACCATGTTTCAATGCTTCCAAAAGACAGGAATGTGCAGCTATTTAGTGGAAAATTTAAAAGAGTTCGGTGAATTCAGTGGACAACAGCACTAAATAAAGCAAAGATTTCTGCAGAATCGCATAACAAGAGCTGCAGGTACAGTAGATGATGATGCAGCAGAGGCTCCAGTAACTGAAAAGCTCAGCTGTGTTTAAAGAGAAAAAAGCAAAGCAAACATCTGCTGCAGGACTAGTACTTAAATAGACGCTACCTAGACTTCAAAATGAGAGAAGTTTTCAATAACTGAAACATTAAAGGCCTTTGTATTATCCGTACTACTTTACCACTCACTTAAAAGAAAGTTGGATAGCATTTCCAAATTCATCTTCATGATTTAAAGGCTGTTCAGGAGTGTTATGGAAACCTGCCTAATTCGCCCAGACAGTTTTGACAAATCCAAACCAGTGTGTTTAAATGTTTAGTGAGGAAACATTTTTCAGGAGATGTAATACCTTTTAGTAGACCAACAGATACAAACAAGGAGCCTGAGGGCCAGGGAGGGCAAAGAGACTGACAAGCTTTCAGCATCTAAGTCTTCTTTTCCAGCCTGAAGAAGGGCTGTTGGCCTGAAACCCTTTCTGCTCCGACTAAATAATATATAAAAAATTCAAAAACTTGGCTCCTCCTCTAAACTTCACTTCCTTTGTACCCTTAAACTGTCAAGGATTCAACATTACTTTGTTAAATGATGAATACACCAAAAGGTCTGCAAATCCTTTCTTTATACAATGAGAAAACTTAAATCCACGTATGGGAAGTGGACTGTGTCATCTCTCACCAACCTTTGCTTCCCTGTCCCACAAGATAATGTCAGCCCTAATATCCTTCACTAGCACATATTAGACTAGATGTGTCCCATGCCTCAAGCTGTTAACATGCTGGACTGCCAACCACTGCTTGGCTAAGTCGCCACTGAACACCAAGAAGATGCATATTCCTTCAGATTTTCTCTTTGAAAACTTCACAGAAAGAGCCTTTTTTTGTTGTTTTTGTTGCCTTGTAGCCAGGTTGGGTTGGAGGGAAGCAGCACTCACAAAAGCTTGTCACCGCACACATGGCTTTCTGAAGGAGCCATTCTGTATACGCTGGACAGCCTTTTGAAGAGATAGTTGTCTCATCACTGAAGACATTTGAATTGGTGTGATCTAATCACCACCAAGGACAGCTAGTGGCTGTTCTATGAGTTGTACTAAAGATATTGCTAGAGATGAGAAACTCACAAGGATCTTCACCAAAGGTCACTCTAAATGGTTTGATACGTTCTGGGAGGACGTCACATTATTACCACCACCACAGATATGGCCAATTACTCCTAGCCAATTACTCCTGGCCTCCTGGCCAATTACGCCTAGAATTTAGTCACCTTACCCAAGGAAAGCAAATTACGATACTGTGAGGAGTTCCTCTCCAACAATTAGGCATGGCTGGATAGCTCAAGCAGTAAGAGAAGAAAATAACAGCAGCAGTGTGACAACTGGCTTCTGCAATTTCTCAGAAGAAGGAGCAGAGACCACAGCAAGCCACAGCTGAGGGACAGAGAAGGAAACCCAGAACTGCGCCCATCCTTGTGTCTGGTCTCACACCCATGCAGTTCTCAGAAGAGAGTTTGATCTCCCTGCCAAGCAGCCGCTTCTGCTTCCAAGCCTGGACGCGGAGAGGCTGCCCAGCGTTACGCAGGCGGTCGGGCACTCAGCCTGTGTGCCACAGGCCAGCAGGGAGGACTCCAGCCCTTGCAAAAAGGCACGGCAGCAGCAGACATAACTCGTAAGAAACATGTGAGGGTCCTTACCAGTATATTCACACACACCCTTTGCAAGGGCCTGAAGGGCGACACTGGAAATCTCTGCCAGGTAAAGACAATCTGCAGTAAGACGTACCGCTGTTACATGCTTGGAAGACAACCACGAATAAAATAAATGGAGATATTTTAAAGACCAGCTTCCCCCACTCCTCCCTTAAAAAATACGAACCAAAACCAAGTCCAAATATGAGGATCTACAGTACCTTAAATAAGAGGTCAATTTTGCATTTACTATTTTAATATTGCATTAAATTATATTATATACTTTTTTTTTTTTGCTGTAACCCTTAGTAAAAAAGCCTTAAATAGATGCCTGAGGTCTTTTGGGCTGTTATTAACAGCAGAGACAAGAGTCTTTGAAACACACACCCTGCAGGGATCTCTGCGCACGTATCCAATTACGTACATTTCTATTTCCAAAGTTTTTTCCTGATAAGTGTCTGGAATAATCTGAAATTTTTGCAGCATGCAAAACTCCTGGCATGAATTTAAATGAGCATCTCCAGCACTTTATGAACAATCCCTTAAAAAGATGAAAACTGAAAGACAAGGTTTATTGTACAAAAGAGGTTCTAGGTAAGGTTTTGCCGTAAAATTCCTGTATGATTTTTGGGAGATGTCTATTCCATTGAATGGAAACTGGAAATGGAAATTGGACAGGTATAAGAAACTGCTCTCCCATGCACCTAATAAACCAGATGAAAGACCGTGTAAGCAGTATTACAGATTGGGCAGAGCTGTTTCTAACCAGAGATCCTCTCCCTGCTGGTGGGAGAGCAGGAGATTGGGGGAGCAGTCAGAAATGCCCACTGTCAAAAAGAACAAGCTTATTTTATTGTCACGTAGGCAGGACCTCAGATCACGTGCTGGAGTCAGAGAAGGGTGAAATAAAAAAAAAAAAGAAAAAGGAAAGAAAAAAAGAGCTTGTCAAAAGATACTTTATTACCATGGATTATGAGCCAACTGTACAACAAGGACTTGCAAGAAGCAGATAGCTCTGCCAGACAGCTGTGAGAACTTCACACTCATCAGACAACCAACCTCAGCTCTAATCACCACCTCCAGTACTACTCCAAGAAAGATTTGCTCAAAATCTGCAAGTTAAAAACAATTCTGTTTATAATTTATAGTCTTGAGATGGCCAAAGGCTCTCTTTTATCCCAGATGAGAACCAACCAGGCTTGGTAACAATATAAAAAGAAAAAAAAAATCCCCAAAAAACACAAACACAGAAAAAAAACCCAACAAAACCCCCAACCTCTCTCTGACCTGCAAACTTCACAAAGCGAAAGTAAGGTGACGCACAAGAGGCAAGTACAGGCAGAGCAGAGAACACAAGGCGAAAGGTGGAGATAATACCTCAGCATCACAGGGCAGCGGTGTCAATAAAACACACCCATACATCTGGAAGGGACATACAGAGGAAATTGGGCTACAGACTGATAATAAACAGATGAAATCTAATCAAGGAAATCAAGGAAATACAGATCCTTCCATCATACTTTATCCTTTAATGTGGTGGACTTGCAGACTGAGTATGTTAAGCACATTCCCTGCCCACAACCCTGCTGTTCGCAAATATGGAGTCCAGGTAAAGAACAAGCGATTTCCCTAAGCTTGACCCTACAGAGACAGAATATCACGCTTTATTGCCCCAAGCTTTGCATTTCAGCTGTGGCAAAAATTAATAACAGAAGAAAGACACCACCTCAAACGCATGCACGTTCTCAGAGAGTTTTGTACGCTACCACTTTAGCAATCCTACCATTTTTAATCATGACTGTGCTGAAAGGTAACGTACTTGCCCATCAGGACTTACAACTGGGAAATATTTATGGAATGAGCAGTGTGTTAGTGTGTCTTTATTTCCAGCAGTTAAATGAGGCTTCTGAGAGTCCTCCCTAACGTTCTGGACATTTGTTTCATTGCATGAGACTTCGTGCTCCAGTTTAGGATTAAACTGTCATAGGGGGATTTACTGATTTAACTGAATACTTGCTTTCTGAGAGAGAAATTCCAGTTGTCTGCTTCTCAGCTCTATCTAGCCATCAATACAAGCCAATTTCAATTTCAGGTTTCCTGAATGCCTGGATTAAAAGAAAAAGAGGTGAAAATAAAAATCCATTTTTTCAAGAAAAAAAATAAAAATGAGTCAAGACAACAACAAAGCCAACAAAATAATCAAGTAACATGAAAAAAAAAAAAGCATATGGGTCTTCCTAAAGATATTGAGAAGTCTCTTCTGCTCAGTCTTTATTAACTTCCAGCTTCCTCAGACACACAAACTTGTCAAAGTCTGACACGCAGAAGGGACTGTTGCAGGCCTGCCTTTTGTCTGCTGTCCAAACTTGTTCGATCCTCTGAGTAGCTGCAGAATGGAAATGAGCAGAAGCTTTAGTAGCGCTGCCCCGGGCAGATGAACACCCATAAAGCACAGGAAGGCAAGCTCCGTCTCAATAGAGCTAATCAGATCAACAATTACTTTCCATAATGTCGTCATGTTCAAGCATAAACATGCTTATCTTTGTGCTTAAGATACAGAAAAGGCAAAGCATTGCTGCAAAAATCCCTTTTTCATGTCTGATTCTGTTGTGGGAGCTATAATCCTGAATAGAAAAAAGGATTAACAACAAGAAGTAACTTCATTCTGCCCTTAAAAGTCCAGCATTTTGAAAGTCTATGGTATTCCATGTATTAGTAAAATTGGGGTGGGTGAGTGTTTTCCTATTTACCTTTTCATAAGGCAAAGTGATAATATTTATTTTACAGGTTGCAGGTAAAGGAAAAAGGACAACATTATCAAATCAATACTATAAAAATATCATGTTCCAACTACAGAAACCATTATTAAAAACAATTTTTAAGCAAACAACTTCTAAGCTCTTCACTTTTCAAATCTGTTTTGCATTAAAAAAAGCCTTAAATTTCAATATTCACTTCTGTGACACCAATTTAACAGCTATGATGAACTACCAAATCCTCCCTTTATTCCGCACGAGAAACAGAAAAATAACCTACAACAAACAGAATGAGCAGTGCACAGTTGGAATGCACACCAGCCTAACCAACTTCCTCAGAAATACCTATAGCTTTAACGACAAGGTAAGATGATTTGAATGGTATCAGAGGTAGAACAGACTCAACAAAGACGTATTCCTTACCTCCTGAAATAAGTGACATCCAAGTGTCTACAAAATTATTGGAAAATTAACTATTACAGGAGTGCTCATATAACAAAAGCCTTTGCCTCTGTGAAAAACCTAATTCAATTTAAGCTGTTGATTTAAAACTACACACCGATATAGTCTCACACCAAAGAAATCACTTCCTGAAGGAATTAAAAGTTCTGGGAGCCAGGGTGACGGGAAGGAGAAGGTGGCTCTTGCCCTGGCAGGGCCAAGCCAGCACATGGAAGTGCCATCCTCCCACACCTCCCTGGCCGGTGCTGACACCAGCTGGGATTTTTCGACTAATCGCAAGGATCAAAAGCCAGCACTGTAGGTCAGGTACAGTTTAACCAGCCGGATGACTTCATTCAAAACATGGAAAGGTTTCCTACAGGGAGAAGAAACTCACATCTGACAGAAACTCTTAAGAGCCAGAAACCCTGATTCATCACTATTATTGATCACCAGAAAAATGAACAACCTAGGTACTGTTCTTAAACCATTAGACTTCAGGAGTAAAAGCAGATGTGTCTTTCCGTCTTTCCCACCTGCACACATCTAGCCCCAGGCCAAATTTCTTTAAGAAACGATATTAACTTAAATTTAAAAAGCTCTTGGCCTCAAGTTGCATTTTTCAGGTGTTCCCTTTCTGCTGCAGTGCCCTTTGGAGTGCTGTAAAGGACAGGGCCGATTTAAAGAGGAAGAAGAGGAGAGAAACAAGACAAGGCATTCTAATTAAAAGCAACCCAGTCCCATCTATAAATTCAAAGTTCAACTGACAACAAGATTTAGCACCATAGTCTCATCAAGGAAGTTTTCCACTGACCACTTTTTTTCCCCCAGGTTACAGAGGAGAAGGAAAGTACAAGATCTGTCGGTGAAAACCAGGAGACAGCAGGCACTCAAATAACTCGGTTCTGTGTTTGGGGAACCACGCAGAATACTGCTTGCAAAATCTGCCAAAGTCCAGTGAGCAGGTAAGACCTGAGGCCACTGACTCCGCATTTCTTAGTATTTCCTAATACAGGAGAGTCCCTTTGGTCTATTGTCTCCAAGTAATCTTTTTTCTCAAAGCAAACTAAAGACACAATCACCAACATTTCAGAAGTGCTTGCATAAGCTTAAGATTGATGTTACCGGAATACACGCATTCAGATGCCCATTTCTTTTCCTAATACCAAAAATAATCCTGTACCATGAAGCTTCATTAATCACTACCTTCAAATACAAAGCGCTAACCTTTATTAAAGTGTTTTCATGTACCAGCAGGAAGGGCAATACTTGAACCTGCATTAAAGCAAAGGGAAAGAAAACACTACAGATATAACACTCTCCCACCAGCAATTAAAGGGGCTCTTCATGGAAAAGCTGCCCTTTACAATGTTTGCCCTACTTAGCATTAGCTCTCAATTAGTAAGAGGCAATGCTCCAGAGGATGGTAGGAATCCAAAGAAAAATATTAACAGGTAGAGAGTAGAGGTTGAAGGCTGTTAAATGAGCTCACAAGATCCTCCAGGTGGCAATAAGAGGAGGAAAATGGGTTGAAGTAAAGGGAATGCCACTTCTCAGTGCAAATCCACTACAACTAAAAAGAAAATGGCACACGAGTCATTTGGTTGCAGGGAAAGACTGAAAAGCACCAGAAATTAAAACCTGTGGAGAAATGGGTACATGGGAGATGATGACGCCAGGATGCAGAGTAGCAGTACAGTTTTTAAAGAGCAATGGCAGAGTTTAGACAGCAGCAGTGACACAAACCCATCTAGGGGAAGGAAAGAGACCCATCACTTAAATAGGCAGGAAGGAACCAAAAGGTGACACCGAGCCAGTAAAAGCCTTCAATCAACATTTCTCATGAAGTAGAGAAGCTCACAGTGCTGCAAAAAAAAAAGGGTCAGAGGAACAGTCAATGTATTTCATCTTGCTGACACAGTGAAACCAGATGACATGCATCCAGAGTTTACAAGCCAGCTGGCCAACAAATTGGACAACCCAGTAAGACAGAGGCGGCACCAGAAGGAACTTCAGAAAATAAACACTGTCCCGGCTCAAAGGCCCACCTGGGAAACGTCTGCTCTGACAGTGGGCAGTTGGGAATTGCTCCGGGAAGCATCCAAGCAGCAGGATGGATACAGGATGGTCCTTGCCCTCCTACAGCTTTCCAGCTCACAGCAGACAGCAATCAAAGAGTTTCCTGAGCTGGAGACTGCATTTGGACTGTTAGGTTTAATAGCCCCTGACAGACCTTCCCACAAAAGGAGAGCCATCATGTTTTTACATCTTACAGCGTAAGCTAGAAAGCAATTTAATCACCAGAGCAGCAAAAAGGCTATTGCTTTCGGATATATTAATGCTATCCCCACATTCAGAGCCGGGGAGCTAAAATCATACATTGATTTAATCATATTGCACCTTCTGCACATGTTCCTGCCAGAAAACTGGCTGTGAAACTAGAAGAGTTAGGGAAAAACCCAACACAGCAACAAACTACCCAAGCACATGGCAGACCGTGGACAGATGGACAAAGGAAGGAATAATGTCATTAGTCTGAAAGGAGTCAAGGTATGATCTACTGAAATGTTTACAAATATTTGTAAAGCAATATTCTAAATGTGAAGGGACCAATTAACAGTGTAAACAAGGTATGCTCTGTTCCTAAGACAAGACACTATTTGGTTATAACTTAAAGGGGAAAAACAGAACTCCCAAGTGACTAATGAAAAAGTCACTGAAAAAGTGGTTGAGATGCACAGAAATGTCTAGAACACGGCACTTACAGGACTAGCAAGGAGGAAGTCTTGGGTTCTCCCTTGAGATTTCAAGGGAGAGGAAAAGTAAAGTTTACAGACAGGCATCATCTCAAGTCCCATTACTCTTTCCTATTACAAAAACACCTTGCCCCATTCCATTTGGGACATTTCAATTTTACTGCAGAATTACATTTTCCTGTTACTTTTCCCATCGGTAGGTCACAGCCCATACCAGATTCCCAACGCTTTCCCAACCCCTCAGCAGGACGGTATTTCAGAAGTTTGCGCATTCAAATAATGCATACTTGTAACTTGGGCATTTTAGATCTCAATTTACGTGACAATGTGCACCAGATACCTGTTAATTTCTTCAACTGTGTAAGTACCAAACCAGTCAGTTGTACAGAATGACCGCATGAACCACAGCTGTGTTTTCATTTACACCTGCCTTATAACATCAAATACACTTAAAACCCGACAACGCTCAAAACCAATTAGATTTATATTGGCTCTGCTGAATTGCTGTATAAATAATGGAAAAATGATCAATAGACTGCAGTTCTCAGACTAATAACATGTACTGAAAAACAAATGCAAAAATAATTGCAATTGAGTAAACTAGAAGATTTACAGTTGGAGCCAGTTTAACCAGTAAAAAGGGATTTTCAAAGAAGAGATCTATGTTCAATACAATACTGATACCAATCAGGGCTGCTTGTTCTTCAGAAAATACTTCTTGCACCACGGAAACAAGGTTCTTCGGTCACCATTTGCATGTCTGAATTAACGCATAGCAATCGATGCAGAAACACTCAATGTCTTTAGCCAGGCACTGGAGACTTTAATGTTACATGTGCATTTTATAAGAGATGTCATTTATTAATGTATGGAATAAGCTCAGTGGTTTTACCTATGTAAGAACAGTTTTAACATCTGTAACTTCTCCTTTCTTTTCTCCCCTTAAATTAACCTGCAAACATCAAATCTAATAATCTAATACTGCCACGACGGTACTAATCTCTCCCTCTGCCAATGGAGACAGCAGGCAAAACAGATAACCCATAATAAAATTGCTTCTCCTGCCTCTCCAAACACAAAATTTGCTCCTTACATTCCCATTTCTTACCAAGTCATAGCATATGCAAGAACTTACTGTCATCTCTGACCAACAGCAGATCTTACGTGGTTAATAAAAATCAGACGTCTTACAGCTTGACATCCCACACCCCTTATTTATAAGCGGCTTTATGTATTTCAAAGGGAGATTCCCAGCTAGATAATGGAAGAGTCATTACTGGAGCCTAGTCCTGCAAAAGCCCAAGACACTGAGCTTTAATGTCCTGCCAATCTTATGTACAAAACAGCTATTTTGGGTAATTACAGAAGTTGTAATAATGCCTTTGGAGTCCCATGAAGTTGAGTTCACTGTAACTAAGACATGTAGTCTTGCAAGCAGAAGCATTTTTAAAAGGGATTCAATTTGTTTTAATAAAACACTGAACAAAAACATCCTTTAGACCTTACTATTTTCTTGTCATATTTGTATGTAGTCACATGCAAGATTTCTAAGCCTAATCTTTAGCTGATGTAAATCAGCGTAACTTTACTACCTGATCAAGTTACACCCATTTACATCAGAGGAATATTCAACCTTATGCCAGGTGTTAGTTAGAAGTAGTTCTTGTAACTCATCTGCATTTTGCTTTTAGTATAAATAAATTTTTAAAAAGTATCTTAAATGTTATCTGATAAAGTGCTTGCTGTTTTGAATTGAGCTCTTTATTATACCAGAATTAATTTCCTATTGTGTGTACATTGAAGACGGTTCAATCCAAATTGATTGAGATGTGTCTGTAGAAAGTTCAAAAGAAACATTTCTAAGTATGAAGCTGGTTTTGCACAAGGAACCAGAGGGTAAAACCAGCCCTTTTGCTGCAGGACCAGCGAAGGACAACAGCCTTGCTACAGTCCAGGAGCACCAAGGCTACAAGGAGGGGATCAGAGCTTTTCCTCCTGCTTGTTCATGTACCAGCTCACGCAGTATGTCTTAACTCTCTGTAAAGCTATACAGAGGTCGTGGACCACATTTTTAATTTCTGAAAAGGAGCACAAGGACCCGCATGGCTCTGTCCACGGGTGGCCCCATGTGTGTATTTTGTGCTGGGACATGAATTTTCAGGTGTTCACTCAAAAGCCCAGAGGCTTTACTCTTGGAGCCAGCTAGCGCTCTCCAGAGATGAGAAGACTTTGCTCTCTTCTTGGGAAGGAATGGTCTGCTCTTCAAGCAGGCACCAAGCAGTGACGGCCAGCAAGAAATCAAAAAAAGTATGATAAAATACTAAAAGCTTGTTAGCTACTGTGCACCTCGGTTTTCACTGACGTCTTTAGTGCAGCCTCCACGTTTTCAAGTCCCTTCTGTTAAGCAGGCATGATTAATTCCCCTTCAGTTTTCCAAGCCTGCTTCTGCTTAGAAGCCAATTTAGCAATTAAATTAATCGTCAAATATTTTCTTGCCAGAGAATAAAAACGGAGTTTCACCTCGCCTGGGCAAAACACAATTCCCAAAGGATCTGAGAAGTTAACGAGCAGTTACAAAAAAATGTAAAAATTGGCAAATCAGACAGCCAAGAAAGAGACAGGAAGTGACAGATTTAAGAAAATACCTCTAAAGTAGAGGAAATGAGTCGTCCTTTAAGAAGAAATCATACATATAAAGCACATAAAACAGAGTATTCTTTGTAGACTTGACTGAAGAAGGAAATAAAAAGATTTAAAAAGGAAAAAAACAGACACATCCTGGATAGCATTAAAAGCAAGACGGCTTCAGTGGTTAGCCTCATCGAGTTAAGATGGAAATTTGAACAATTTTAAAAGCAGTGGCCAAAAGCTATCTGTAAGAGAAGAAAAGCAACTAAATGTCCAGAGATGAGTGGCTCCAGCCAGTAAGTGGACACACAACTGGTCACGTTAAGCAAAGGGAGTGCTGCTGTGCTGAGTCTACTCCATGTACGGCAGGTAAAGTCCTAAGGGTGATACTCCTGAATGGATAAAAGGAATTTTTAAAAAAATACAATATGCATAGGGAGAGATGTGCTGAGAAAAGCCTTGTGTTGAATTTATACTTAGATGAAGTTCTCCTTGACTGAGCGGCTTCTTCAGTGAGTTACAATCTGGAGACCTTTGTCGTAGCAAAGGGATTCAATGCACAGCTTGGGGCGTACATAAAGATACACTATTATGACAGGCATGACAGGCAGTCCCCAAATTCGTAACAGCATGAATTGCCTGCTTTGACCCACTGAGCTCATGGATACCCCATGCACTGGGTAGGGACTGGCAGCAATGCTGAGGAAAGTGTTAAGGGCTTTGTTAAGTGACATTGACATTTTAAAAAGGAAGCTCAAGCTAAGTACAGCCTTGCTTATGTGAAGTTAAATCTTCCTTAAACACATTTTTAAAGCTAGTTGCTATAATGCAGGAAATGTCATGTATAAAAGAGCTTTATCTGAGCGCAAACAACTTATAGAGCAAGTTTAACCTCCGAGATTGTGCGTTCATCCCTACAAAAGAACATTCATTGTCCAGACATGTTCAGCAAGGTTTTGCTGGGGGGCGGAAGAAAATGCAAAAGGAATAAAAAAATATTTTCACTCCATTTTATGACTGCAGAAGGCATTTCTAAGACATTTCTGTGTAGCTACAATGTTCTCTTTCGTTATAATGTTATCTCATTAAATATAAATTTACCTAGACCTGATTCTTTACTTTTGGAATGATTTAAGACATCTGTTGCTGGGTAGAGAAATTAGACCAATTAATAAACGTGAAAGCCTTCTGCCATAAGGATTTCCCCTGAAAGGGCTTTAACAGCACATTTAGCACTAAACTGCTTCAAGCAAGCTCACCGCCTGGTTTTCTCTGGCTATAAAGGCAGCAGCAGTTACGCCGAGTAACAAGCCCACTACTGTAATACATCACCCATCACAGCCTAACTGGCATGATAAAGTGTTTGCTCGTGAGGGGACTGTGTGGCCAGTCCAAACAAAGACCACTTCATCTTGCATTTCCTAGAAATCTTTTTTTTTTTTTCTTAAATAAAAAAAAGGAAAAAGGTTCACTTCCTGAGCTGTGCCTATGCAAAGCCCTGGGAAGCCTCAGCCACTCCACCTCCTTCGCTCTTCCCCTCAAAGCAAAGAGCTGCCTGCCCCTTCATACAACTGCTCTGTTGCAGCCATCCCCTATGTATTTAATTCAGTTATAAATGAAACAATATTACAATCAGTTGGGTTTTTATTACTGTTACCTGGAGACATTGCCAGTAGTTTCCTCCAGCAGCTTGCTGAGCGGATGAGATTTGCGGCAAACCTAAATCAATCAAGCCAGCAAGGTCATCTTTATTGCAGAGTGAGAAATAAAGCCTGGATGAGCCTCACGTGTTATTTCATCCTCCTCACTTCCCTGCTCCTCCCAACAGCTCCAGTTCCCGAGAGCTCCCAGGGAGAAGATGTAGGAGAACTGCTGGGAAAGCATCTCCCCACCAACAACTGTAGTGCACCTTCTCCCTTCAGGGAGCAGGGGTGCACATAAATATCTCTCTATATATATCTATATATATATATAGATCACATGTACATGTGCAAATCCCTGATCATTCCAGCATTTCCCCACAAAGAGTAGACAGAGAAACATACAGAGTGAAACAGCATCTCTCCAAACTACTACTCTGTTAAATTTGCTGTAGTTTGGGCAAGCCGGGATTTACCCATCAGATGAAGCCCTGTGCAGTGGTAGCTCTGTTTTGAAGTGTACAGTCCACAGATGAGCGTGCCCCAGCACTCTCTGGATGCCCTTATGTTTTAATTCCCCTTCAGGTCTTATGAATTTCTTACTTTCACTGACATTACGTGACAATCAGTTTCCCCGACTACTCTGGCATGAAAAGCAGACCTCTCAGCCTTGATCTTCAACCGAAGTGCCTGGGGGCAGGACAGAAGGTGTGTTTGCCCACCCCACACAGAACCTTCCTTTTGCCCTTTTGGGAGGCCAGTGTGACATTTGCCGTACCTTACACCTGGGAGGGTTGCCAACCCAGCCTGGTTAACCAATATATCTGAGTCCCCGCTCTCAAAGACTAAAGGACAACTGCCAAAAACTGACAACTTACAGCAAAAGCATGGGATGGAAGGTGCCAGCCTTCCCAATGCTACATGCCTCATTCAAGTATCTTCTTATGTCCAAGAGCCAGAGGAGGGTACCGTATCCCCAGCCTCTGAGAGCTTGCTGGCCCACCGGCCTGCCTCCTTTTGTGGCTGGGGTTGCCAGTGACCCCCAGCAGAGCTGCTGCAGGGAACCCACCATTGATCCCATGGGAGAACCAAGGTGGCCACTCCACAGCAGCACACAAGGGAGGTGACAAGACAAAGGGGGCAGATAAGAGCTACAGGGGACCCAAAGAAGCCAGCTTCACCAAGAAGTCAGCCAGGAAGTTCCTAAAGCACAGACAAGAAGTTCTCTCTTTACCAAGTTGCTTGTCTAAATTGAATTTTGTTTAACTTAAAACATCATTAAAAATATCTGCATTTATTCTTGCTGAATGAACGCTGTATGGTGTCCTGCCATTTACTGCACCTCTCTTAAATCCCTTGGCGTGTGAGTTTTCCAAGGCAAAGGCTGCAGCAGGCAGCCCTCGGCACTTTCCGCCCGACACGCAGACTCCCAGCAGGGACGCAGCAACCCCTACGGGATTACAGACCACACGTCGCAGCGGGTCACACGCGGAAGGAACTCACTCCACATTGTCACTCTGTCACCTTCAGCCCAGGACCACTCTCAGGGAATGAAAAACAACCCAAATAGGATCATACATATAACCACAGCACCACGGGCCAACATGGATACTGCCCTAGCAGGGTAAGGTGCCAGCAGCTCCTCTGGCAGGATGGGCTCAAATCCACCGGGCAACTGGATCTAAGAAGAATGGACAATCCCATGGTTTGTTTGAAACGTTATAGAAGACACAGGTTGAATGTTAATCAGAAAGAAAAAAGTACTGATCATCAACATATCAATGGGCTCAGTTTAGCTTTCAGTGCTCATTATTGTCTGGTGTGAGATGCAGGACCGAGTCTGTACAGATTATTTCCAAGTTTCAAAGTTATAGCCATGGTTTTATTCCCAAAGGCTGATGTAGAAAGGACGGCAGCAACTCTACTAAACATTTGAGGATTTTAGAAAAAAAAACAACAACCAACCAAACCTGCAATAGCATCACCCAAGTGACAATGCTGAGGAACAGGGTCTGGAATATTTTACAGTGATTCTGTTATACTGCAGCACACCCAAGGATGTGAACATTTACTTTAGCTAACCACAGAGCGCGTAAGCAAGCACGGTTACATGACAAGGGGTGATTTCCAATGTGTGGCAATCGGCAGAGTCTAACCAGAATATTAAGAGATAGCCGTATTTTATTATTATTTGCCATCAAGACACCACAAGAACCATTGCAGTTCCTTTCTTCTGCATATAATCATCGCATTGATAAAACTGGCACCAACCCAAACTGGCTTTTTTGTCCCACCACACAAAGACAGGCAGACACAAAGACAACCACTGACGTTATGTTGTGTACCAAAGAAAACAAAATCCAAGCCACTGTTCTCCATTGCACACTCTCTTCTTGGACAGGAAGAAAACATACCCTAAGAAGTCACTTTCAAACCTCGTTTTTGGATAAAGAGTTGACTGTTTTGCATGGTAACTAGGCATGAAATTATACCAGCTACAGTGCAGGCTGCTCAGTGTTTTTTCTATGTTGGCCATCAGTCAGGTGCGTGAGTGCTCCCGCTTAGATTTAACTCGGATGCCATGCCAGAACACATCCCATCAGCATCACGCTTGTCGCTTCAGCACAGGGTGGTTTTGCTGGCACGCCAAAGCAGCTGAGCCTCCGAGTGCACTGCCTTCTTGGCAGGTATTCCTCCTTGCCTAGGGGAGACAGACGTAGGAGAGTTCTACGTCTAGAAAAAAAATAAGATTATTGTAGCCCATCAGATATGATTTCCGGATTTAAGGATTAGAGCTGTGCCGCACTGAAAGCCAGGGAAAACAGCAGGTTGTTCCTTAGCTTGCACCTTGTAACATTTTACTGTTTACTTGCACTTATTTTAGACAGATTTCCTTTCTGAAAGCGCATCTCAGTCCTTCTCCGCATATCCCCACCACACACCCAGCTTCCATACCCTCATTAGAGAAAACACCTGCAACAAAGGTTAAGAACGTTTAAGGTTCACGTTGTCCTCACAATCCTTAAGGAGACAGTTTCTTCAGCAACTGCAAGTGACTGCTTCTCCTCCATTCTCAGCACTTCCAACTTCAACTCTTGTTACTGTGTTGACCCTCTGCAAAGGTGAGCACCTGTAAAACAGCTCCCTGATTTACACAGGCAGCCGGACTCTCCCTCCTGGCAAGAAACTGGTTCACTTTGAGCAGCAGTTATAAAAGGAGCAACATCTGCTCCATAACCACTCAGCAGAGCGTTGCACAAGAGCAGTACTTTAGCCAGCCTGATATTGCAAATGCCAAAGGAATTTGGTTCCCTCATATCTCTACTCATGGGACCTCTGTTTAGAATATTTGAAATTACTTGGACTCCACCACACTACTAAGAACCCCCCCAGGTCTCACTCTGGCGCTCTTGCTTTTGCCACCTTTCACCCTCAGGAGGTTCTTCCCCGGTCATCCACTTTGCTCCCCGGTGCCGGTGAAGAGTCTCATCTGCCCCCCGGCCAGCTCGGCTTCCCCCAGCTTTATTAAGAAATCATCTTCAATGACTGCTCTGGGCCATGGTTCAGAAAGGCTGATGGAGAACCATAGGTTTGCCTCTACAGGACTCTTCACTTCCAGCTCAATTCGTTCACTCTTTGGTGCCTTCTGGGAACTGAAGCAGACAATGGTGATTATTTTCGCAATTTCTACCTGTGACTTTTCTGCACCTAACTGGTGGAGAGGGGACATTTCCTGAGCCCGCTGTGGGAAAAGGCCCATTCCAGCAGAAAATTAGGTTCCCCCTCTCCCTCCTGAAAACAAGTCTGTTCCTGCCTCACCTCACTTCAGCCCTGACGGTGGAATTTTAATTGAAGTGACTGGTGAAAGAGGGGAGGGAAGGTGTGGTTTGGCTGCAGGACACCAAGTCAGGACCTCTTACACTCTACACCTTTCCCTGACGGTACCTCCTCCCGTGCCCTGGGGATAACCCTGTGCCATGCAGGGAGAGCTCTCCTTCCACAGGGTGGGAGCATGGGAAAGGTTTGCAAAGTGCTTTGATGCTGAAGCACAAAATTCTAGACCCAAGGTAACAGTTCCCTCAATGTACTGGGAATTCAGGTTCCACCAAGTTTCCCTGCAAGCAAGGTCAAAACCACACTTCTTCAAGCTTGCTTGAGAATGACAGTTGGTCTAAAATTAAGTTGAAAAGTAACTTCTCACCCTCTTGTGAAAGAGGCCACAAAAAGCCTAAATGAATTTTCAAAGCCTAAATAGATCTCCAACAAGAAATACTCCCCAGAGAGGAGTGCAAGTACAGACACATGTTCAGAAGCCAGAGCCAGGCGCTGACACCGGGGCCTAGGCAGGGCAGAGCTGATGCTCTCAAGGGACAAGGACTTGGTGGTGGAACATACCATGGATCTGCCCCAAGTCACCTTTTGCCACACTCAGCTATGAGATTTCAATATTTATTCATGCTAATGGAGCAGAAGAGAACATGAACGTCAAAGCAAAAGAGCTTAAGGTGAAACTTGGCCCATCCCTCTTGTGCTCTTTCTTTATCCCATGAGACCTATATCATGGTAATTTGATGAAAAGTTGTTTTTTCCACCCAAGCTCTACTTTGAGTCAAGAAGCCAGCAGTGACAGCATCAGAATGCTATTTGGGAATAGAACTGAAGAGCTGTCAGCTTGCTTTGTGGGGTTAAAGGAAGCCAACACAGAAAACCAAACACAGGAGCCAAAAGATGGCAAACCTTAAGATTTCTGAAAGCCAAAGGACACAAACATCAGAAATTCAGAACTCACCAGGACTTTGTCAGCTCACAGAGCTTCCTCTCTCCTTTCACTCCCTCCCCTACATTTCAAAAGATGAGTGCACATTTCTGGGCAGCACTGGTTTCAGCAAAGTCTCTTCATGAAATGAGTGTGAGGACATGTGCAGGAGAGAAAAAAAAACAACCTATTGGAGGCAGGGGGGAGAAGATGGTGAAATTAATCCAGAGGCTACCATAAAGTTCAAAAACTTTAGGAAGTCAGGGGGTTTCTCCAGTTTTCAGTGCTCTATGAAGGAAGGGGTCCCTCTGCACTGATGCACACACTGTCCTTCAAGCCAGGTCTGTCTCTGGAGCAGAAATGCAACACATTTTTCCCCAGAGAAAGTTCTTTTGTCTTGCAGTCACATTGCCAAATTCAGACATTTAATTCAAAGTGTGAAACAGAAGGATTCCAGTCCTGCTTTTAAAGGGAAAATCTCCAGGCTACCGCTCCATCACATAACTAACACCAGCTTTGTTCAGGGCAGGACACAGCGCAGCTCCCTATCCTCAAAAGGAAAGGGAGGCAACATATAAACAACATATCACTGTACATCCCGGCCTCAGAGCCTGCATACCTCAAACAGTAACCAGTGCTAACAGTCTGAGGCACCTCAGCAGATGTATAGCCAAGCAGCTATAAAAGAGCCTTTGTGCTGGCTGCACAGAAACAAGGCATTTTCTGTAAGGGAGACGGCCTTGACCACCTAGCAGAATAAACGGGGTTACACATTTCACACTTCCTCTGCACCGGGAACCGCGAGGGCAGATGGCACAAAGCAGACGCCATGGGCTGGAGAAATGACCCGTTCGCTTCTGCGGAGCCACATCAGCGATCTGGAGGAGCCACATTACAACCAGAAGGAAGATGACATTGCCCTCACCTTCCACCTTCCTTGCTTGCAGTTCCCGTATCAGAACTGCACCGCTTGATACAAATTTGAGCAGACCTGCAATTCAGCAGAGACTTGCCCCTGCGGTTGTGTCCATGCAAAATCATCAGAAATACTTCTGACTCACCATCCAGAGCTCCAGACAAACACTGTTCATCCTAATGCCTAGGCACCCAGCTCCTATTTTATATATTTTGAAATATCCTTTTCACCTTCACCCTAGTTTCCAGTTCCAAAATTAGGCTAATTCTTTAAGGCTGCAGGAGCTACGGTGTTATTTTTGGCCTAGAAAAGATAAGAAACCACATGGATGGTTTCTCCTCAGTACGAGCACATGCTGCAGTGATGCTACCATCAGCAAACTTCAGGATTTGTCCAACACATTATTCCATAGAAAGAGAGCTAGCTTCCAGTTGGGCCCAGTAAAACACAGCAACAAGACAAAAGTGCAACTGCAGAACCCACATTTTAACTCTAAGGAGTTGGAGAGGGAGAAAAAATATTATTTGAAGCAGTCAAAGAAAAATTGCTGTCTGAAACCTAGAAAAGCCTCAGCTCGCCAGCATTCCCAGGGAAGCAAAAACCCTGCTGCTTTATGAAGATTAAATCTGATATTGTCTCTCGGTTGTTTGCTTTTTTTTTTCAAATAAGGTTCTCCTTGGCCAAAGATGCTAGGAAGTGTCTTCAACAGGAGAAGAATATAAAACCAAGTATGTCAGTTAAGTAATCTGTGATAAGGTTAAACAAACAAAGCAACGTAAGGTAAGGGTAAGGTTTCTTGACAAATCATCTGTGATAAGGTTAAGCAAATTTCTCTTTTGTCAAGACAGCAAAGGTATGCATACAAGGGAAGAATATTTTCACTGACTTGGACAAAGAACGTGAGAGGTGTATGTTCCAGAGTCACTCTAGTTGGACATTATTGCTTTTAGTCAAGCATCTGGTCTGAAGGTTGTATGAGACCGTTAAAAAAATGGGGTCCAGTATTTAAACCACTCTGCACCCATACACAGAGAGGAACTGCAGGAAAAAAGATTTATAAAAACCTCAGACCTAAGATATAGACAGTTCCGCATCAAGTATTTATGCAGAATTACACATAATATTAATCATCAACACTCACTCACTAAGAACTTCCTTAGTCCTTATTGAGGGCAAAGAACATTGCCCTTATGCAGAGTTACTGAGGGGTGAACTCTGCTATCCCTTGGGCAAATGTTTTCTCCCTCTGTAAGACAGTAACACATATTAAAAAGAATGGTTACAAAGGATTAAGGCAGCTCAGTTAATGCAAACTAGCACTCTCTCCTGCATTCCTCACTAATACAGTGGTGACACAACCAGCCAAAACATGTAGCTTTAATTCAAATAAGGTTTAAAGAAGTTACTGCCAAGTAATTACACCCATTGAAGGCCTATGAGCAGAGGAACCTTCATTAATACTCTGCTGCTATTCTCAGAGCACTTTTCTAACCAGCTGCACCGATCTGAAGTGGCAACCATGAACAAGAGCAGGCAACAAGTTTTCATGAACAAACTTGTGCTTGCCTTTCAGAAGGCACACCGGCACAAGGTCTAAGCTCGGCCAAGAGGATAGTGAGCAAGGAAGCGGCATCCAAACGCCGGCTGCCTACTCAGAGAGCCTGGTGCAAGCCAAAGGTAGGCGAGTTTTCTGAGAAGGTGCTTCTCTCTTTACTGCAGCAGGAAGGTGACAGCAGCACTTCTGGAATTGCAAGCAGCTTTCTACTATCCTTTTTCTGCTTTCTAATGAACCTCTGGCTGAGTCCAAACTATGGGTTCCCATTTATTTCATTGCTAATCCTAACCTCTGTCTAAGAACCTGTGTTTAATCCACAAAGAGTGCCGGATGCTTCTGAAGACTGCTTCCAAGAACAAAAATACAGCACTCAGCTGGAGCTCCCTAAAGCCATTCAGTAGGAAGGATTAAACCCAGAGACTTGGATGGAGCTTAGATCCAGTGGGCATGACCCTACCTGTGCTCTCTTCATCACACAAGAGCAGGTCATGCCTTTTCCTAATGACTCTAAAGCACTGGCTCTGGGAGCCTCATCTCACAGCTCTGCGTAAACATTTAGGGCTCCCATCCTGTACTGACATGTGCTTTTAGCTATAAAAAACAGATGCTAAAGGAAGTGGTTTGTTCTACCCTAGCAATGCTCCCAGGACATCAGACCACCGAGCACAGAAGCTGATTGCTGGAGCTTTGTCTACGCTGCAGCCCCGGGAGCAAGTCACCGCAGCAGCACAGGAGACACGGCGTTACGCAGACTGCAAAGCCCGCCGCGAAGCAGAAAAACTGCTGAGGTGCTTACTTGGAAAGGAGAGCTCACTGGAGTGGCTTTCCCTCTTATCAGCAATACTCCACATCAAGGTACAACACTGCAGCGTGGACAAAGTATAAATAGAGAAACAGAGATTTCCAATTCAAAGAGTCTTAAAAAAACACTTTAGGTACCTAATAGCAATTTAAATTAAATGCAGGCTTTGACTCTTTTGCTGAAGTCACCTTTAACACACAAGCTGCAAGTAACTGGCATTAAGTTCAGTTGGTTCTTAAGAATCCCACTGATAAAAATCAGCTGGAACTTTTGCTTCATTATTGTAACAGTATTTTAAACTTGCACAAGAGAACTGAAAGAGTCAATGACAACTAACTTGCTTTCATTGAGGACATCAGCAGAAATTCACTTTTCTGTAAGAAACTAACCAGAAATAACCAGAACTCAACTTTCAGTTCTGCAAGGACCCCCAAAAAGACTTGGAGCCTGAAACTTCAAGATTTAAGAAAACAAAACTGGTTAGCTCCCCAAACCCTTCCAATTATGTTTCCAACTTCTTTGTGACACATAAAGGTCATTTTGGTGTAGGCATGCAGGAAGATAATCCCCACCCTTCAGGCAATCAGGATTTCTGGCAAGATTTTAAGAGGTCTCCAGCTGATAACCATGGAAGTTCACACCACCAGGAGTCCAGATAAGCTTTTAACACAGGAAATTAGCGCTAAAATGTTTTAAGCATTTTAAGGATCAATTAAGGATGGTCTAACAGTCCAGCAAAGTAGAACCAAGTTCTCTGCTGAAAATCAGATGGTTTTAGAACATAAAACAGTAGCAGCAGCTCTTCAACCTGGAGATTTCTACAGGAAATGAGGTTAGACAAATCCCAGACAATTAATCCTCCATGCAGTCAGATTACATACTCACACCATCCACAGAGTCATCAGAGCACCGAGTTCAACTGCTACCTGGCTGCTGCAAGGACTGGCCATTGCAGGTTGGCATCTTGCATCTTGGTTCACCATCCGTGAGTCAATGGTTCTCCCACCACAACCTAAAAAGCCAGGCTCCTTACCGACATATGTTAAGTGCATTTGGGTGCAATGCCCAGGAAGACTCAAGATACACATTTCTCATTAGTAATTGCAGCTGCAAGCTACTAAAAAAGAAATAGGCAGCACATTAAATGTCATCTTTTGCCTTGTCAGTGCTAGGGGACCACAAAGTTCATCAAGGACAGTGACTTTTGGAGTAGGCAACTGGGAAGCAAGAGGAATTGGCAGTTCCTGAGCTGAGGAGTCATTTATTGTTAATAGCTCTTTTCAATGTATTTCCAGCAGCAGACCAGTGCCTGCAAACACAGTGAACTGGCAAAATGTAACTGCATAAATCACAAAGGCATCCTCGGAGACTGTCAGCCCAGAGAGCACAGAGAAATGCTCACAGAGCTGTGTCACAGCAGAGTCACCCTGCTGTGTACTCTTCTCTCCAAAAGCATGAAGAAAAGCCTTCCTAGCAGGTTAGTGCTACGCACTGATGCAGCTGGCTATAACCACTGTCTAAAGCAACTCTGGATAATTACCTGTGTGCATCCACTCCAAGTTCAAAAGAAAATGATGAACAAAACTCTATATCAAAATCCATCATATCCATCCATTTAAAAGATTCACCTTTTGCTGCTTCTCTGTAATAATTCAATTTGTTTTATTGTTTTATTTAAAAAATCCAAATATTTCTCAAACCACCCTACTCCAAGCGTAGTACAGCAAGCACTGAAAGCATTTGAGCTGAATGTGTTTCTACCATCCCTTTGGTGACCTCAGCTAGTTTATATTAAACCCCTTCCCCACATCAGCACTTCATTTCTATTTCCCATCACCAAACAGGTCTGGCTTTTCTCTCCCATGCTTACAGGCTCTGACACCTCTGTGCCGCTGGCACATTAGGCTGCGCACAGAACATGGTTCTAATAGATTGAGGGAAGAAAACCAAATATTCTCTCAAAATTTACAGAGTTAACTCCTCAGCCCCCAAACTTCTGGGTCACAGTTACCCTTTACACATAGATCTGTTAAGAACCTCCATACTGAGAGCCCCAGCTGAAGACACTTTATGTCCACTTCAGCTGAGAAAGACAATTTTTTATTTTATTTTTACTGTCATGTGGGACATTTCACAGAGATTCTGTTAATACAGAGGTAGCCATTAAACTGTTTATTATCCTATCCTCATCTTTTATACACAGAGATAAGCACTAAATAAAATGGAAAAGAAAACTTGCCAACTCAAAGTTTGGTCAGACATAACTGACCCATGGGAGATAACTGACTATACAGGTATTACTGGATTTTATATCGATTGGGTTTGGCATGTAACCCTGTTCTTCCAAGGTCTCCAGTCAGGTGGGATTCACCTACAAAAGGCAGTGTAATGAGTAGCTCTGATCACAGCACAACATAATTTCTTCCAAGTACCGAGCTTCACAGCTCCAGGAAGCCATAAAATAAGAATCTACCCTGCAAAAAAGGGACGGCTTTCTCATAAATTCAGAAGAGAAAAATACATTAGAAAGCTTCTGGTCTCCTACTTACCTCCCTCTGCCTATCCCCATTGCTGCTCAACAGAACAAACTCAAATCCTCAAGTATCTTCTGAGTGCCTTAATTAAGAAACTGGGATGATGAGCTATTTTATTAGAGTTCTTTGTCCTGTCATGCAGTGAAGGATTAGCCTTTCCTGACTTGTCCTCAAGATAACAACTAATCCTGATGGCTCCCTAAACTCAACAGGCTGCACAGATCCTAATTTCTAACCAAACCACAGCACTTAAGACAATAATGGGAAAAAAAAGCAATACTTCTGTTCGCTGGATTCATGGCTGAAGCTTCCTTAGAGTCTGCACGACACCATCAAAGTCCCCATTTCAGCAAAACCCTCCACTTAGACATTAGATAAGTCATCCAGCTAACTAGGGACAGATTAACCTTATGCTCACAAAAACTAGGTCAGTCTCAAACAGTCTCTATAGCCTGGAAAGGCATGTACAGGCAAGCACAAATCACACAGCCCTCCTCTTTTAAAATGATGGCCAGCAGAAAGTCAGAGAGATCCAGACTCAAGTAACTTTGGTACAACGCTTAGTGCTATATACAAAGTGGGTCTTGATTTCTACTACAACAAACAAGAAACCTTTACCAACCTGAGTTCAGAAGTGACTAAGGAATGACTTAGTCATGTCAACTTTTCCCTCTTTGAAATATTTGGTTCTCAAATATTTAATTATTTTCTGAAGTGAATGAGCTAGGTTAGGACTTGGGTGCAGATCTGAGATGTGAAACCCTATTCCAAACCCTCCTAACCCATACCTTGGTTTCACAAACCTGAACTGCAGCCTTTACTCTCTCCTTTGACCTCCCTGCCCTCCTCCTCAGCAAACACGGCTACTAAAATTAGGCCACAGTGGTCATACCACACCACCTCCCCCACTGTCGTCACAGGCTTCCTGTCACATCAGTCATGTGTTTTAGTCTCACACTGAGCCCCATGCATCACCTTCCCTGCCCAGATAAAGCTCTTCTCTAGTCTTACCTGTCTGTTCTCTGACAAAATGCCATTCCTCATTAACTTCATGAAGTTCAATCTCCATCCATCCCCAGAACGGATGGCCACCCACTTCAAACTTGCTCTGAAGCAAAAAGACATCTCTGAAGCATTTCAAAGAAAAAATTTAGTGTTTAAGAAAAGATGATTTATGATCTTCCACCCTAAAACACTGGGTATCCTTGTATCCTCCCTCTCACACACACGCAAGCAATTTGTATCATATATTTCTTGAATGATGAGACGCAACAGACTACAGGCACATGGAGAGATAAGGTATCTGTTGCTGTCAAGGTCTGCCAAGTGCCTATGCTCTGACTTCAAAAAAACATACAAGCTTTGAAGCCAGAACAATATATATCTATTACAGCATCTGATTTCAAAAGTGCTGCTGATGCTCCCACCACACAGACAAGGCTTTTTCTCAGAGGATAAAGCAAAGGAACTGAAGATTAACGGTTAACAGTTGCATCTGTCCCCAGTCTTTCAGTTCTGACAATTGCTGCAGGAACTTTATCTTTTTTTGACTTCTGGCTATCTTACAGAAAACCATAAACTTCTGTTTTGCCTGTAGGAGAGTCCATTGCAGAAATGGTATGTTCTGGCACTGTCAATGTACTTGGCAGATATAATGTGCATTTTAAGGGCTTTCCTACTTCAGTGAATTTCAGAGCAGCAATTGTCTTCAATTACTCCAGATGAAAGACCACATGAAACGTTAATTCAAATCCCCCTTCTCCTGGAAGCCCCCCGCTATCCCTAGTCACCACTGCCCTACTTTTTCCCTTCGTCAAAGCCCAAAAGGTTGGACTGCTCTTCCTTGATGCTCATGTTTCCTGATGTGATCGCTCCCTTTGTCATAGCTTCTTTTCCATATTATAAGAAAACCTGCCTCACTTCAAGACATTTAAGAGTACTTGTTACTTGTTCGGAGGAAAGCACTGCCCTCCACCCAGACACGCTTGCTGCTCTTACCTAATTTCTCCCACCACCTCAATTGGAACAGAAGGAAAATCAGGCAAAACATCTGGGCATTTGCACCAGCAGGTAGAGGGAGCATAAGCTGCCCCGCTGGATCCAGCTGTTTCTATTGCACTGTAGGACACGAAGTGGTTCGTATCACCTGAAAGTAATGTGTGTCAGAAGAGTTTAATTACTGAAGAAATTAATGGGATATCAGCACTGCCTTGATTTCTAGTAGCTACAAAGAGCTTGCATTAAAATTACCAGCACACTGAAGATGAGGATATTAAACAAATTAGAACAATACTCAGTAGCACCTATAAAACAAGGCTGAAACAACACTAAGCTACAGAGCAATGGCTTTGTAATTCAGATGCATTTCAAGGAAACATTAGACTCAAAACGAAAACAATATGTGGGGATCGTTTAAATCACAAATGAGATAGCTTGTCATCAAGCCTGAAACCGATTTTCAGGCTGAATAGCCAAGATTGCACATGGTACCACAAGGCAGTGCACGAGAAAACAAAACTAGCACATCTCTGTGATCCATGCAAGACAAACTAGACGAACTACTGGCCAGAGGAAATGAAACTTAAATATATAAACCTTTTCTGACAAAAACACCCAGCAGTGTGCCAGAAGTTCAAAATATCAATATTCACTAGAAATACAGAATCACTTCCCAGCAAGATCAGTACAAGCCTTTTGTCCTCTTCAAGAGGACAGGCTGCACTCTATAACACTTTATAAACTGTCAGGCTCCTATCTGTAAGCTTCAGAGATTTCACGGCTCCATTTTTTTCATGATTTTTTTTTTCTTCCAGTTTGCTGCATAAAATCCGTAGCTTTGGCTGCTCCACCCTATAGAGGGCTGAGTTTTACAGCTATTTGTCAAATAGCAGTAACAATCTCGGCTTTGTCTTCACACTGATGATAATCCTTGCCATAAAGAACTTACATTTAAGAGGCATGTCTCATCTGTGACTCACTTGACCTGTCTCAAGTAAGGCAACAGCTACGAGCCTGGTCACAGGAACCTAAAATCCATCAAACTGGCCCTGAAGCAGCAGCCTGGGCGTGTCAGACGAAGCTCCCCACAGTCCGGGGAGCTTCAGTTCTCCTCCAGCTTGTACATACTGTTGCTGCCTCTTTTCTAGGGTGAGATAAAACAGGAAGTCCAAAGAATCGTGGTGTCATTTCCTTCACTGTATTTGCTGAAAAGCTCCTGACGGCAGGAAGAGCGTGAACAAATCTTTACAAGTCTTGAAACGGGCAATAACCGGTGCCACTAATGAAGTGGTCTAAGAGGCACTGCAGAGAGCAGCAAAGTGACAGAAACACAGGAAGGGGGAAAAAAAGGGTTTTGAGACAGACTGCTGCGAGCAGAAAAAAAACACAGAGCCAGGCCTGGAGACGCATTTGGGCACACCACCAGAGGCAGAGCCAGGGAAGATGAGCAGCACAGTAAAGACATTGTGGGATCCTAAAATCAGAGAAAGGGGGCAGTGACAGTCATGGAGATGAGTAAAACGACTCTGGGCATAGAGCCCACTGCAAGAACACTGCAAGGGAAAAAAAACCACCCGCGCTGAGGTCCGGCAGGGCATTCCATGTCCAAGATGCTAAGAACAAAACCCAAAGAGCTGAAGGTTGACTGCACAGACCTGAGCTCCTCGTTTGTGCCATCCCTTGCGACTCTCCAGAATAGGAAGTGCAAGAGGAGAAGGAAAAGTTTGAGGTTTGGGTTTTCTGAGGCCAACGGCGTTTTGTTTGCCGAGCCTCGTGCTGTCACTGCTTCCCTTTCCATGGGAACTGTGAAGAATGTGGTGGCCGTGCCCCAGCAAAGCAGGCACAGATAAACTTTTTGCTCCATCAGAAGCTCACTGAAATACAACGCTTTGCAGTTCACTTACAGTGGCCTGTTACTTGATGTTCATGAACATACAAGACATGGAAAATGTCGCTTTTACACCAAGCTTTCCTAACACAGCTGTTACAACAGCTGTGTTATTTCACACAGCTATTGCTTTATCTTAAATAAAATACCAGGCACATTTAATCTAGTTGTCTGGGCAATGAGAGGACCAGATCAAAAAAAAGGAAAAAATGACAGGTTTTTAAATTGAAAAGCCTCAAATAAATGAGTGAACCTATTCCTTGCAGAAGCAGCGTGCTTTCTTCACTGAAACTCTTCCCTCTCTCCGAAGCAGCTGAGCCTTAGCATCTCACACTCCCCGGTTACTTCCGAATATCGTGCAGTTTATACACTTCACAGAAACCAATTCTGTGTAATTCATAGCACCTGGGAGAATCAAGCACTATGGATAATTTAACAGAAGCTGATCAAACAAAACTGATTTTAAGAAAAGCCTGATCTAATTCTGTCAGATAGCATTCCTAGTGCAGTCGTGTGCTATTATTAGCTATTTCAAGCCAAAATCATATCGAATTTAGGAGGTCTTTGCCAGTTTCAGTAGGACCAAAATGCTGACCTTCAGTAAGTTATCAAATGCCACATAGTACAGGCGTTCACACCAGAAGTTATTTCAACTCAGAATGTCTAGAGTGAAATATTTATGCTGCTAAAAACTGTGGAAAAAGGTAGTGACTCCTCATGAACGGTCCAAACCACAACACTGGCAATACACAAATTAGTTTCAGGTCTGTAAGCAGCGAACTTGGAGAGCTACTGTTAGTCCAGAAAGTCTTTACGCACAAAAGATATGAATGAATTACTGCAGCTGGAAACCTCCTTCCCCTTATTCAGAGGCTTTCCCATCACTGAACTGTGAACTGAAACGAAGCAACAGCTTCTGGGGGCAGAAATTCGGTGTCAAAAGTTTAACACAAGTCTTTGCCAGAGAAAGAGCGGGTCAGCAGCAGTATCTCTTGTCATCCGTGACCACAGCTTCTGTCACGCGGGCAGAAGAATCTCCCTCTTTACCACATCTCATAAAAGGACAAAGCGATGGTTGCGTACAAGTCGTAAACATTTGTGCAACAAGACAAACTGTTCACCCTCTCTTCTGCTCTCAACTTCTCCCTTTTTCCTAAGGCAGACCCACCAGTGGTTTTCCCTGATCCTAGAGGAGAAACTGCAGCCCAAGCCCAGCAGGTGTTTTCAATCAGACAGTCTGTAAACACCCAAGACTCACTTCAAAGAGGCCAGAGTACCCAGCCAGGAGAAGTCCCCCTTGCCCCTGCGAGGAGCCGCCAGCCCCCAGCACCCAGCAGGAAGAGCAGCAGGAAGCTCTGCCACAAGCAGACTGGGGACTCACTCATTTCCCCCCCCCCCCC
>JAHREE010000194.1:0-14601 GCA_033628505.1 Tringa tobata | reverse complement strand
GCCCGGACCCTGCGGTGGGGGTAGGGGGACCGAGCCCCGCGATGTGACACACACACACACACCCCCACACACACCCCCCGGGACGGGGACCGGCTCCCAGGGCACCAGCCTGGAGCGGGACCGCTGGACAGGGAGCGGCACCTTGACCGAGCAGCACAGACCGGGGCCACCCCGACGCAGCATCCCACCCCGGCACCCCCAGAACCTCAGCCTTGCTGCCCAAGAAGCTGGGACAGGAGCCCCAGAGAGTGTGGGTGCTTGGGTCCAGGGATGGGGACTGAGAGCCTGAACATAAGCCCAGGACAGGGACCCCAGCACCGGGACCCCAGGACAGGACCCTAGCTCAGGAGCCAGGCCTGGGACTCCAGCCCGGGCCAGGATGGGAAGGCACTGGGAGACTGGTACCCCAATCCAGGACAGGCACCATGCCCAGTGAGAGAGGTCCATCGCCCATCCTGGCCAAGACCCAGCACAGCTCCAAATGCACCATTTCCATCTCTGGATGGTGGGGTCCCTGCTGCCCAAGCCCCAGGCCTGCCCCGCCGTGCCCCTGGCAGCATGGAGGAGCAGCCTTCCAGCCCTGCTTTCACCCAGCGCCCGTGTGTTTGTGCTCTGGTGCCAGGGGGAGCGAAAGCACGGGCAGCCCTCCCGTTTTTTTCCCACCTTGCTAATTAAACCGACCAGAAATAGGTCAGTCTATTTCTGCCTGGAGGCTATAATGACTGTTCGACAGAGCAAAGGCGTTAGCTGTACTGGGTGAAGATTTCTTTTTTTCTTTGTCCGCGCTAACTCTCCGTGTGCGTTTCATCTCCAGAGTACTTCAGCTTCAAATGCTGCAGCCCCAAACCCTTGACATTTTACAGGAAAAAAAGAACCCTCCAGTCTTTACAGAAGAAACATATCTAGTACAACCCACTGACCTTCTGCTTATCGTTGTGTTTTCTTCCATTTCCTACCCACTTTTTTTGCACCTCCTATTGCCAGTTTTTCCCGTTTTAAAATTTACTTATATTGTGGTGTCCACATCAAGCTGAGAAGAAGAAAGTCTGGGCAGAACGGCAGCCTGCTCTCGAGCAAGAACTGTTGCCCAAAGAGGATGCTGTATCAAATTAATACGTTAATATGTCAGAGCGCCATACATAACATGATTTTTACAGTCTTTGTACAGTAACTCATGCTTCTGGGAACTAGCAGGTAATACCACAATCTGCTTATCTAATGAACTTCATGTCTTGGAAAAAAATGCTTTTGTGTGGCTTTTTTTGCTCTCGTGGTGGTGGAGTCCTCATACAGAGGTCAGCACCGATGAACTCTTGTGATGCCAGGAGCAACAAATAGCACAAGGAAAGAGCCACCACGATTTATGGTATTAAACAGAAACACAATTAAATATAAATGGAAACTAGAGAAGAAATACAAGCAATTAACAGGGAAGGAGAACAGGAGGTCTCCTTTCGGTTGCCCACGGGCAGAAGTACCAGGTGAGATGTATCTTTGTGGAAGAGGGAGAGAACTAAATGGTGAAAGAGAGGGAAAGGAAGAAAAGTCCAAGCTGGGACAGACTGGTAAAGCCAGGGAAGGACAGGAGCACCATCTCTTGGCAAAAGCCAGCTGGAAAACGAGAAGTGTTGCTGAGGCCAAGGCTGCCTTTGAGAGCTGCAAAATACCAGGGAAGGGTTACAAACACAGCACTACCTTGGGCACATGTGTGGTACCAGTTTCCCAACAGCTTCACGTGTGCCACCAGGCAGAGAAGAGGTTGATGAAGATCCCCAAAAGGGCCCCTCAGAGGCTGACTGTGCACGAGGCACAGAGGCATTCGTACCCCAGACAGGCATGGCACAGATCCAGCCCCACTGGGGCTGGCTGGAAACCCCACGTTTGCCCTGACAAAACCAGTATAAGAGACCTTCCTCCAGGGAACAGGGAATGGGACCCACGATCCAGCTCAGTTCACCCTATTAAATACAATCCAAAACTAGTATTTATACCAGGAAAACCTTTTCTGCTATACTGTCCTTTCCATACAGGGAAACCCCCCCAAACCACTACTGTAATTCCCTTCAAATTCCCAGCAGTTGCAAATTTCACTATTATCTTTAACTACTGGTGCCCTGATGCCTTTCTGCAAAGCCTGGGGTTGTCCTCAGCCTGTGCCACTCTGCACACCTGGATCTCTTACTCTGCTTTCGAAAGCTTCTTCAGAAGGGACCTCGTCAAACTCTGCAGCTCCTCTCAAGCCCAATCACCAGGTCCTGAAATACAGGACACTAACAGACATTCAAATAAAATAATAAAAAAAGGCCACTCCTTTCCAAAAGAGGGAGATGTGGCAAGTCCACGAGCAGGAATGGGCTTACTCTCAGCGTGCTCCAAATCAGCAATAAAAATCTCCTGATTCAAGGGAAAGCCACTGTGGCCTATGAATTACAGGAAAAGGCAGAGCTAGCGTGGTTAAAAGGCAATAAAAAAAGAGAAGAGTTGGGACTGAGGAGCTGTCACTTGGCTTCTTCCCATGAAGAAAAGCAGTTAGTCATCAGAATTGAAAACTTCATGCGACTTCAGCACACATGGAAACGATGAAGCGGAGCAGCACATTCCCGTGTTAGATCTCCTCTGCCCCGAGTTCTCGTTTGGCACATTCCCACCTCCCGGCACCTCCGGAGCAATTAATGGTCCTGGACCTTGCCAAGAGGCCGAGGGTGAGCAGAGAGCGCCCGGGGAAGGGGTGCTTTGTTGGTGCCAGGATTTAACTCGGAGAGGAGGCACGTTCAGAGGTCACGTTGCCACCACGCGAGATCACACCACTGAGACAAATTGGGGAGAGCCCCTGGGAATGCTGCGATGCCCACACAACCTGCCTAAGCACAGAGTGCCTCCCTTTATCTCATTTATTGCATCAAACTCACATTCAGAAGCGTTCGGTGGGCAAGTGACCCTCTTACTGCTCCTGCCCCCTCCCCTGTTCTTGCACAGAGCAGCTGCTGTTTCCACTATAGGAAAAAAAGAGGAAAAAAAAAGGCAAATTAAGGGAAAAATTGAAGACCGCAGCTTGATTCTTCCAACTGAATTATAACCCTGCCATTACCTGCCTAGAATGTGTTTTTAATCTGGTTGGCAGAGAAAGGTCATACTGCATAATCACATCCAAGTGCCTTCCCCTATTAAGACAGCTCTTAGTCTCAATAAATAGTTGACACTATAGATTATGCCTACTATATATTAAAAGGCGTGGTATTTTTCTCATATAACACTGTATACAAGCACAAACACGTTTCTATTCAGCATATTTTCTATTCTGTGTGGGACTGCTCGAGGAAATATTCCGAGAGCTCTCCAAAATCCAAAGAGGATGCAGGTCCTGCGCTCCCATCCCATTCACTCCAGCGAGACCAGCACCCGGAGCAGCCGGTGGGAACCCACCTGACGGGCCCCACACAGTTTAGATTCATAATCAGATTAACAAAACAGTAATCCCATTTTTTAATGATGAAAAAGCCAAGACCGTGAAGCGGCGAACTGTTCTGTGTGCGTACAGAATAGATACCGTCATTTTGGAATAAAGAAGCTTAAAACTAAAAGAAAAAAGGTTCTTGCACGTAGGGGACTCTACCCTATAGAGGAAAGAGGGGCTATCTTGCATTACAATCTCTTCTTTTTCCCATTGATTTTGATCTCAAATTTTTCCACAGTGGTGAGCCCACTCTAATACTTACAGGATGTACCTTCTACATTTTATATTCTTTACCATATTTTAAAATACTAGTTAAAGAAGTGAACTACTTCCCAAGTGCTCCAGAGACTTTAATTATGAATGTTCCAGTACTTAAAACTGATACTTTAAAAACTACCAAGGCACTGGAAAATGAGCATACTTCATATATTCAAGGTAACAGACTCACGGTGGAAAAAATCTAGCTGGGCAACCAGCAGCATTTGTCTCTGTCACAGTATTTCCAGCACGGTTGCATTTTCCCAAATGATGCAGAAACTCCTTTCCCAGCTCCAGCACCCACTTCTCCCCCCCTCTACCCCCCCCCACTTTTCTCATCCATCCTCTTCTGGTCCTGCCTTGGCCCAGTCCCAGCCTTTTCTCTCAGCTGAATCACTCGGAAGATGCCAGTTGGAGGGACAAAATATGTCACTGGGTTTCTCCTTGCTGGAAAGCCAGCCCAACATTGCCATCCTACGGCCCGGCCCCGCAGTGCAGCAGCCGCTGCCCTTCCCAGCCAGGAATTCCATCGGGGACTTCAGAGGGGATGAGGGGATGGAAAATCCTCCTGCTCCCCACACAGCTCCCCAGTTGCCCGCTGTAGCCTCCCCTTCTCATCACAGAAGGGGATGTATTTTTAACATGCTATTGTCAAACCGGAGTCAACAAACCATTGAAAAAGCCTAAAACTTTTATTTAAAGAGCAAGCATCGAGATGCAAGATACCTAATAAGCAGAGCAGCTAACGAAGTGGCAATTACATTACCTGAGAAGCAGTTGGCCAGATTTACAAGGAACATTACCCACCTGTAGTACATGATAAAGCTTTAGGACCCAGGTTTGGGGTTTTGGTTCTTTTTTTTCGAAAGCGCATCTTGTAGGCCAACTTAATGGTAGCTCCCCATTTTAATGCACGCAACAGGGCAGCAGAACTAGATTGAAAGGCCAGGGATTTCAGTATATCCATTTTCCTTCCGTTCGCTTTAAATAGAATGTTCTTTTCCTTGCCAGCCCTATGCTAGTTACCCTCAGTACCAGCTCTGAAGCTGAGCTCAGCACACAGAAAGAGCCCTGATTAGGAAACTTCGGTAGACACAGAGGGAAGAATGAAATTGTTAATTTATCAGCGGAGATCTTACTCCGCACTAAAAGTGCTTTTTAGCAGGTATGCACTTCAAAACACAAACGATCACAGAAAAAAAAACAGGCATCAGAGCAGCGGCTGCCTCTCAGCCAGCCCATCGCAACCGAAATCTGCAATGAAAACGTGTGTGTTCACCACCAAAACTGAGCTGAGGAGACCCATGCCGTTGCAGCCATTGGTTCCTTCATGAAAACCCATGGAAGTTTTTGAAGTCGCTGGCTCTGGAGCTGGGAATATGGGCAGGGTGTGTGTCAGGCTTGGAACAGCTGGCTTGGACGCTCGCACAAAGTCAGCTACGACGGGGCAGCCGGGCCAGGACACCACCCAGCCAGCAGCCGTATGCTTTTCCTTTGTGGTTGCAGAGCCGTTCCAAAAGCTTAAGCTTTCATTCCAAAAAGGGGAAAAAGAGGAAAAAAAAAAAAAGAAAAAAATCCCCACACAAAACCAACCCAAGTCTTCAGCCCATCCAAGTCTAGACCGGCTTTTTCTACAGTTGGAAATGATGTAGTTTCAGTGTTCAGGGACAGCGTGGACAGAAACCCACTGTGCCCCACTCTTGGCTAACTTAATCCCCGAAAAGGTGTCACTTTTTTAGCCTCTACAAGGACAAAAATCGTCCAAAGGGTGGATCTGATCTGATGTGGAGATGTGTGTTGATGTGCAGCCAGGCCTGAAAAACCACTGCTAAAACGTACGGGAGCCTGTCCCGCTGGATGGCATCCTCGTTAGACAGCTCTCTGGATGCACGTGCTCTCTCCAGTCTTGGGGAGAGAGAGGGGTGGGTAAAAAAGACACAAAACCCAAGAAAAACCAACTAAATCCAAACACCTGAGCTGAGTACCTGCACAGCCTAAGGAGGACACCAGACTGGACGTAGAGCAACTGCAGAACAGCCTCATTCCCTGAATTTTGAGTCAAAATGGTAAGAACTGTATAAACCACAGTAGATTAGATTTGTTAGTACTAACATTTCACACCTGCATTCAATCTCTGGTAGGAGAGGAGCCCCTTGACTATATGGGTACAACTATGATTTTCATTCACATTGATCTTTGATTAACACACAGGTAATTTTAGAACGCCTGGAAACAGCTCTACTGACAGACTCCCTGTTTGCCCTCACTCCCCCAAGTCCATCTTCTGTTGCTTGTTATTAAAAATTTCCATTATAACGGTTTTTTTAAACAACTAAGTATGCAACATCACTCCTTAAAAGCTTTTTCTGATTTCACAATGTTTTTGAAAGGCATAAATAAAGCCAAATAAATGTGTGACAAGGTTTTTTGTTCAGTTTTAATTCCAGTGCTCAGTATCTCCTGATGAATAGTTAAAAGAACTGTGCATAAACTAGGATTCATCTGCAATTTGAAGAAAACAAAGAACTTTGTTCCTCCGGCATATATATAATCTGAAAGGCAATGAACAATATTTAGCTGCATTTCACAAGCAAGT
The DNA here is from genome assembly GCA_033628505.1 of Tringa tobata. Lineage (NCBI taxonomy): Eukaryota > Metazoa > Chordata > Aves > Charadriiformes > Scolopacidae > Tringa > Tringa tobata. The sequence goes on along the minus strand of JAHREE010000194.1, from coordinate 8,293 downwards.
AACATTTTCGGGATTGTTTTGTGCCTCTGAACAGTTCCTTGACTTGGGATTTTTCAATACCCAAAACAGATTACCCTTCAGTGGCTAAATAACATTATACAGCAGTTAAAGAGCATTCCATTAACTCTAAGTTCGTTAAGTAGCTTCTTCCATATAAAGATATTTCCAGAAATCAGTAGAGTAAGAGGCTTCTTGCATAACTGCTGTAAGTGGGAGGAAAAAAAACCCTAATTCTGAATGCTTTTTAATATGATCTTTCATAATTCAACTTCTTGGGAATTCATACCAAAGTAGGAATAGTGGATTCGTTAAATAGTTCACTTTCACCTAATGCCTTCTGCATGCTTCACTCTTAAGCTATAAAGCAACCTTCCCATACTTGTTTGTGGTCAAGGAAGAGCTTTCTGTTTGAAGTCAGAGGAAAAACCCTTCCATCTGCTTGTGCAGGTCATGAGCCAAAAGAGAAGTTTTACAAACTGAGGTTCTTCCTCCCACCCTGTTCAATAGCTTAGAAGTGTCTGATGAAGAAAAACTTAGGGACTTGAGGATTAAAATGAAAAAAAAAAAAAAAAAAGAGAGAGAGAGAGAAGGTTTAAGTTTCCAGAAATATGTCACTTCATTCTCACTGGATATGTCTTAATAAATCTTAGAATTGGGCAAAAATCCATATCCCCAGTCCCAGCCAGAAGCAAGTCTTGAGACACAGAGAAAGATTAGCATATGCTCAGTTCAAACCTGCTTATTTATTTCTTAATTTATTTTTTTTTACTGAATTAAATCAACCCATCCTTACCGTTTTATCAACACAAGGAATTCTACTTCTTTAAGAAAACAATCTCCCACAGTTGTTTTTCTGAAGACACCACCTCTGTTGCCCGTTTCCCCAACACAAGGGGGGAAATGTTCCCCAGAGGCATGAGTGAGAGAACAATTTAGTCCTCTTTACTGATGAAGAATCTTTAGATCTTGAAAATATCCTTCCCCACCCCTATGGCTTTCTTTTCCTTGGAAAAGACTAAAACCTGAAGTTACATACACCGGTCTATATTACAACAATAGAAATCTAAATTTACATACCAAACCGCACAGAAGCCAGGAAATGAAAACTAGTTTCCATAAGAACATTAACAGCCTTCTCACTTCATCTTCTACACAAGCTTGAACACACACTTCGTGGGTCTGAAGTAAAAGGTTCCTGCCTTTCCATTTCATTAGGTGGCAAATTTAAAACTCAGTAGTAACATGGAATCATGGAGTGGTTAGAGTTGGAAGGGACCTTAAAGATCACCTAGTTCCAACCCCCCTGCCCTGGGCAGGGACACCTCCCACCAGACCAGGTTGCTCAAAGTCCCATCCAGCCTGGCCTTGAACCCCTCCAGGGACAGGGCACCCACAGCTTCTCTGGGCAACCTGTTCCACTGTCTCACCATCCTCAGAGTAAAGAATTTCTTTCTAGTATCTAATCTAAATCTTTCACTTTAAAACCATTACCCCTCGTCCTATCACTACATCCCCTGATAAAGAGTCCCTCCCCATCTATAGTCCAGAGAAAACCACAGATCACCTGACACATAGAGCTGTACCTACATACATCTAAACGGTGTATTCAAAGTTGGCACTTGTACCTCTTGATACACACAAATATTTAGAAGTGTTCAAGCAGCCCTAAGCTATGCTAAGAAACACCGATATATACTTTAACGCCTATATACAAGCTCAATAACAGCAATGGGACACATGGACACTCGTACACTGACAGAACTATGTCACTCCTCATCAGGGACAAGCCTGGATTTTACTCGTCTTTCCCATTTTGTGCTAGAGAGCAGATGAAGGGGGTGGGATGTTGGGAAAGCTCAATTACGATAACCAGCTCCAATTTTGTTTTCTATCCACAGTGCTGGATACACACCAAAGGGATGAAGACCACACAGGCTTCACACGTTTGCCAGCCAGCTGCCCTTTTCAGCACAAACCATCCTCAGCCTTGTGGCCAAGAAGGCCAATGGCACCCTGGGGGGCATCAGGAAGAGTGTGACCAGCAGGCGGAGGGAGGTCATCCTCCCCCTCTGCTCTACCCTGAGGACGTCCCGTCTGGAGCACTGGGTCCAGTTCTGGGCTCCCCAGTTCAAGAAGGGACAGGGAACTGCAGGAGAGGGTACAGCAGAGGGCTACAAAGATGATTAGAAGCCTGGAGCACCTCTCTTACAAGGAGAGGCTGAGGGACTTGGGTCTTTTTAGTCTGGAGAAGAGAAGACTGAGGGGGGATCTGATCAACACCTATAAATACTTAAAGAGTGGGTATCAAGAGGATGGGGACAGTCTTTTTTCAGTGGTGCCCAGTGACAGAACAAGAAATATCGAGCACAAACTTGAACATAAGAAGTTCCATCTAAACATGAGGAAGAACTTCTTTACTTTGATGGTGGCAGAGCCCTGGAACAGACTGCCCCAGAGAGGTGGTGAAATCTCCACCTCTGGAGACATTCAAAATCCACTTGGACACATTCCTGTGCAACCTGCTCTGGGTGACCCTGCTCTGGCAGGGGGTTTGACTAGATGATCTCCAGAGGTCCCTTCCAACCCCATATCATTCTATGATTCTGTTAACGTCCCCGAGGTGTAATCCTGACACCCCATTGCTAAAGCTACAGCCATTCCCACTGCCCACAACACACCCATCTCAGCACAGTTTGTGGCTTCTCTTTTCCCTTTATCTTGCAGTGTTTGAGCTGACCAGGCCCGTTCATCCCCTCCTCCTCAAATGGCATTTGTCAACAGTAATTAGGAAAGAATCTATTAAAGCAAAGGCCTTTGTTATGCGTTTTCTTGATTTAGATTCAAATACAGCTGAAGTGCTTAACAACCAGCAACGCATCTGTCCGATTTCAGAAACACTTAACTGTTACTGGGGTGGGGAAGAGAACAGGATGTTTCATTTTTTAAACATGGGAAAACTTGATTTGGTCTTAACCTCAAAGCGATTACTCTGAAATCATGATTTGGAACACACATCACCCAAATAAAACAAAACTCTTTAAACCCCAAAAAGAACAGCTGTAAAACCCCTTTTGTTTATGGAGGTAGTGAAATGAAAATAATTTCATTTGATCTCTCATCTTGCTTTATACACATCTATTGCACTGAAACATACCACTTCTATATAAAAAGATGCTGTAGAAAAAAGCACAAAATTGTAACTACTAGATTTATGATTTCTTTGCAATTATATTTAATATTAATAGTGTTTTGTTTTTACAAAGCAGTTGAAATAAAAATAAAAAAAAGGAATAGCAAGAAACCCCCCATCTGCTGTCTAGCATCAGTAATCCTCACTGGTTTGTTTACCATTTATAAGGAAAACATCATTCAAGGTAGCTTGTCACAGAGACTCTTCTGCAATAACTGACCTGTGGTTCAAATCCATGGCATCTGTCAGTTCATCTGTTTTTTTCTGAAAGTCTCTCCTCCTAAAATTCTAGGCACCTGCCGATGATATTATCCTTTCCCTCTGAAGTACTTTCCAGCCAAACACAGTAAATCTGGTGACACGTCTGAGGATGGCAAGTATCCTCATTTTACAGAATTGAACGGAGCATAGATAATTAAATTTGCCCGAGGCCAGTCTTTTGAATAGCCAGCCATAGAAACCAGATCTCACAATCCCAGGTGATTCACCTTGGCTGGAGACTACACTTCTCCTCTACAGAAGAGTGAAAATGAACTGATTACACTGAAATTGCTTCTTCTTCATCCTCTCGAAGCAGACTGGCTATTTTTCTCGTGTAGTATCAGCTTCTGCATTACTATGTGGAAATGGTGTAAATCTGTTTTCAAGTTAACACCTGCACTAAGCCCCATCCCAAAGGAGTCACTGTGACACGCATACTGTAGGCAGTTAGACAGTGGGTAAGATCAAGTGCTAGTGACACGAGACACTAGGGAGGCTTAGCCTCATCCACCTGCTGATGGGCCTCTCCGGCCGGGTCTCCAGGAACAAGTTCCGCCTCCTTCTCCAGAGAGGGGGTTATAGCCTGGAAGCAGAGAGGAGAAATCCACCATATCAATATTCATCCTCCACAGGCCTTCATCAACACACAAGAAACACCTTGTTTGTACTTACTACATAAGCAGCTTTTTAAGGAAAATGAAAGCAGAGAAAATATCCAGCCTTGAGATGGTTTATTTTTATAGTGCTAAAAGTAAAAGCCATTGAAAAACACTCGTGTTTTAATTTGATCAATTAGGGTTAAATTAAAATGAAATTAATTATAATTTAATTTCTCTAAGTCTGCATTAAAGCTTTAATGCTGCTCTGTGGAATAAACAGAGCAGTAACAGTAACTCTTAGAGTAGACCCTGTAAGAGTGGATCTGTTCTCCAAAAGCCCTAATAGTTAGGAACATAAAATAATCTTTTGTCCCAGTCCTGCAAGGAATATTCTGAAGGTCTGAAGGTGGATCCACTCATTACTACTCTAAGATTTTTTTAAAAAGAATTTGAAAAGGCAAGTATATATGCAGTAAGGAAAACAGATATTTTAGTTGAAGCTCCTAACGCCATCACTATAGGCAAATTCATTTTACAACTATGTGCTTGGAAAGATACACTTGGCAAATGTCCTCAATTTGTTCTGTACAAGGCAAAAAAAAAAAAAAAAAAAAAAAAAAGAGAAACCTGAAAACCTATCAGCCTTGCTAACCAAGCAGGTTTCAGAGCAACCTGTTCACTGAAACTGCAAGCGCCACCTCCATCTTTCAAGTTTGTTTTTCACATACTAGCCTAGTTCTGTTTTCTAGCTTAATTCAGCAGCTGAACAGTGCAGATGGTTCTTTCACTTTGTGCTGATCTACCTCATGAGAAGATAAGAGACCTCTAATTTTATCATCTGTTACTTAAGCAAAGATTCCGCTTAGGATGAAACTGGGACAGGTAGCTGCTGGAAGGATGCCTCAGCCCAGCTGCCCTGACCCACAGCTATTGCCATGCAGTTCTCATCCCCCACGGTGGTAAATATCCCATGCAAGAGCTATAAAGGATATTTGACAGCATCAGACATTAGACTGCACTCATATGGAACTATGTAAGATGAATCAATCAGTCAGTTCCTTCAGAAATTGTCAACAGCTGTCAGTAAAAATACTCAAAGCTTCCAGCACTGAGCTATTATTGAGGTTTAATACATTTAATCAAGAATCTGCAGGTTTTATATATTTAATCAAATTACTTTCTCCGCACTGCGCCTTAAGTGATACAATTGAAGCTGTCTAGATGGTCCCTTCCACTATGGAAAATTGTAATTAAAATATTATACTCAAATTAGCCCTTGCAGCTATGGCACAGCCGAGAAAGGAGACCAGCTGCAGAGCTGATACACAGCAGTGATCCTCACGTGGGCTTTGTAAGGCCACAGAAAGCAGTTCAGCCAAGATGATTTCAGGGACTGACAGTGAGTTTAATGGTAAGACCCTCTGGTGGTTTGTGAGACTTTATATATCTGCAGGATTTATATATTCAATAGGTCATTATTGTGATACCCGATAAAAAAAGGTCACATTTTATTTAATGAAGTCTTTCATCTTCCTGAATCTCATCTTCCTGAATCTATATAATACAAAGTGAAATATCCTATTCCTGCATTTAGTTGGGACTACAGGTGATTGAAAGACACACCAGATATTAAATTATTGGACTTTTACAATAATGGGCAAGAGATCCCAGAAATATTCTGAGAATCTATAATTTTGAGTGACAAAAATCTCAGTAAAACACGGCAAAAGCATTTACAAGAAAACTGAAACCCTGCTGCCCTGAAAAGCAATGTCGAAGCGTGCTGCTAAGTTTTGTACAAAGTACAAAGCAGACCACACTGATTAGAGGCAACAAGCTCATTTGTAAGGCACATTTTGTTTTCTCCTTGAAAAGGAGAAAACATACGTACGATGACTATGTACGCAGCTGGGTAAGTGCTCTGTTTCAAGCTCAGAATATCTTAAGAGTTTCATACTTACCACCTCCTCGCAAGGGCTTTTTGTTTGGTTTAGATTTCGGGACTGCTGATGAGGTGGAGGCACCAGATTCTACTTCTTGCTGTTCACAAAAGCAAAAGTTACTCAGAATTTAATCAACTGAGTGTCAGCTAATCTAATCACATAAACATAATTGCAACATGATTAACAACACAGTTATTACCTGATTCAGTTTCAGGTTTCCTTTATAGCTTTTTCCTTCTTGCATACTTTCCCACATTGCTATCTTCTGCCTTCGTTTCTCTTCTTCAAGCTAAGGAACAAATCCAGGGTACACAAGACTAAGATTTCAGAACTAATAGAATTGCTACAGAAACAACTACAACAGACGCATCAAAACCCAAAGGAGCTATCTTTATCTGATACAGTATCTCCAAGGTTATGGAAGCATTTACTTTTTTTAAACACCTACAGCTTCCCATCCACAGAGCACAACGCCTCTTCAATACACACAGGCTGTGTCTGCAGCTCCATTTGACCACTTGATGCTCAAAAACATTTTGAAAGTAAACCACAACCAAGTGGCACGCTTAAGTCCTGAGTTTATAAGAAGTACTGAGTAAAGAATATTGCATATGATATTAATGCACCATGGAGGGTTCTACAGAAGAAAACGTGTTTTTCAAAAGAAGAAGACAGCCAGCTACATATTTACATCCCAATAGACAGTTCTCCCAGCTCTCTTCTAAAGCAATTTCTCCACAAAACCAAATAAATTAATGGTTAAGACAGACTGCCTTCTTCTCGAAAAATAGAAAGGAAATGAGGCAGCTATTCCATCCAGTCAAAGAAAGAAAAGCTCCCCAAGTCTAAGTGCACTAGACCTAGACTTTCTGCATAATGCCTATTTTCTTCCACAATACCACTTTTCATTCGTTTTAAACTGTCAGTATTTCTTGAAGCATCAGCTATAAACTGAGGTGTGAATGTAACTGACTGCAAAAGACAGAAGAGTTGGAATTAATGAACAATATTATTGCTATGCTGATCACAGCCACTTTTCCATGCTGCCCCACACAGCAATATGCTACTCCTTATTATCTCAAGCTGCAGTTCCAACAGCTAAATCACAGCAATGCTGAGCTACATTTCTAAGAACATTTGCTATTAAGAACAGAAGATAAATCTATGCTGTAGTACAGTTAACCTAAACATCAGTAAACTCCCTCCAGCCATTCACTGCGCATATAACTAAGTTTCTGTAAGTACAGATTTACCTATAAAAAATAAAAAAAAAATCAGGCCCACAGTGCCCCATGTGCACAATTACTTGTGGACAAGCAAGTGTCACAGAGATTAATTACTTCAGGAAGGTGCAGAATACTCTATGCATCAATCATTCTTATCAACAAAGAGCATCAAGACATCAGGTCAGCACAACATATAAGTATGTGCTTGTATCACTGGAGGTCCATCATGATACCTACAGCTACATATACCTACAGGATACATATCCTACTGGATACCTACAGCTCGTTACTGCCCCATGGATCAAACTGTATCAAAAGTGGTCCAAGTAAAGGAGGGGGAAAAAGTCTACCACCTGCATTCCAGCAGCGAGAGAATGAGTCTCCTATTCTTCTGGCATCTAGCATGGAACTAACCTTTCTCTAACAGCAGCAAAGTACTTGATGACACATGTATGAGTTAAAGAAAGAAATGCTCTCTGGTTACCTGTCTTTGCTTTTCTTTGTATCTTTCAGCTTGTGCATTCAACTCCTCTTGCATCCTGAGGCGAGCTGCTGCCAAGGCTTCCTGCCTTCTTACCACCACATCAGGTTCTAGGAAATTGGGAAAGAGTTTGCAAATAAGTCAAAAATACTCAAAATAAATTCCTCATGGTCTCCTCAAAGATTTGCAATAAGGAAAGGCTCACATCTCTCCCTGCAGCTGTTTTGCAGAATATCACAGCTCAAGTTCAGTTACCACCTAATCTTTTACAGTAATTAATATGCTGATTTAAGTTTCAGAATATTTTAATATTTTCAGAGCGCTTACCTTTAATGGGATTTTAATGAATAAGGACACCAATGTAATGAACACATAAAAAATTAAAATTCACACCTACAGGATACTTCCTTCTATTTCTGAAGGATTTGCTTGATACAATTAATTTCAGAAATGTCACCCGTGCTTTGCAGGGATGCCATTTTTACCCAGAGAACTTCTTTTATGCAGAAGTATGAGGCAACCAGCCCACATTCACTCCTACTCCTTCTGGCAATTGGTCCTGCTCATATCATTACAGCAGTGAAGCAGTGGCA
>JAHREE010000193.1:7629353-7662151 GCA_033628505.1 Tringa tobata | reverse complement strand
ATAATAATTTTAAACCTGTAGAGCAGTAAAGTCTATTCCTCTCTATAGGAATACTATACAGCAAGTAAAGTTTTTGAAGAACTGTAAACTGCAAATGTGAAAATGAAAAGCTCTTAGTATGGTACTGATCCAGGAGGTGTAAGATTTCTCTTAAGCTATTTGGTAGGACCACAAATGGTACAGTTCTAAAAACAAAAGTAATATCTGTCAGATTGGCAGGAAAACACACCTGTTTCAGATCTCTCTTTTTTGAACTGAAAATAGTGAGGCTTTTCAGATTAGAAGATAACAGGGAAAAAACTTATTAATTAGGAAAATGAATCACAGAATCATTCAGGTTGGAAAAGACCTTTGGGATCCTTGAGTCCAACCATCTACCCTACTCTACAAAGTTCTTTCCTACACCATATCCCCCAACACCACATCTAAGCAACTCTTAAACTCATCCAAGGATGGTGACTCAACAACCTCCTTGGGCAGCCTATTCCAATGTCTGACTACTCTTTCTGTAAAAAATTTCCTCCCAATGTCCAGTCTAAACCTACCCTGATGCAGTTCGAGTCCATTCCCTCTTGTTCTATCGCTAATTGCTTGTGAGAAGAGACCAGCACCAACCTCTCTACAGTGCCCTTTCAAGTAGTCGTAGAGAGTGATGAGGTCGCCCCTCAGTCTCCTCTTCCTCAAACTGAACAGTTCCAGCTCCCTCAATTGTTCTTCGTACGATTTATTCTCCAATTAAGGAGAGGATAACTATTTTTACCTGAGCGAAAATAACCCTTTAATAGAGGGAGGAGATTAACTGGAAATTTTGCTGGGTTTTTAGGAGGGAACCTTCTGAAGTAAAAATGTAGCGGGCTTGGTGGAGAGAATTGCATGTCACGGAGGGTTCCTTTGTCTGACCTCTGCTTACCTTGCAGAGCCTTTGCCAAGCGCCAGCAGCAATTGACAGCCATGAAAGTGCTTCAGAGGAACTGTGCAGCCTATTTGAAACTGCGGAACTGGCAGTGGTGGAGGTTGTTCACCAAGGTAATATTTTCCCTTATGCAGTTTTTACAGCTTCATTGCAATTTCAGCTTCTCAGGTTGAACCAGAGCACTAAAGCTACTTTCTCTACAATTGGGTTGGCTTGCAACTATGCCTTGATTCATTTAGGCAGAGAATATCATGCCATATTTTATAGCTATGCAGTATGGCTGCATAAACCAAGTGCAAAGCTATATCCAAGCAATGTTGTGGAAAAGGAGAAGTCGTTTTTTAGTGCTTTGTGCCTAAAAGGATCTCTGTTTTGGTGGTATGGTACTTAAAAGGGTCACTTACTATGTGGCTAGTCAATTTAGCTAGACCAAAAATGTTAATACGGGGATAGCTTGCCACCTCTTTCTCCAGGATGGTAAGAGCAAAGGAAAAGCACTGATGTCTGATCTTGTTAGACTTGTAGATATTTTACCTTTATCAAGGCAATGAACACGTGAAGAAATGGTCTCTTTCCTAAATGTATGGGGTTTCATGCGTTTTAGCCATGAGACTTTGCAACTAAATGAGAGCTGAGAGCAGAGTTTAAACTTTTCTTCTCTTTCCTGTGAAACGAATTCGAAGGGGTTTTGATGGTGGAGCACAGAGATGGGTGTTGTTTGCTTTTGTTTACATTGACCTACCTGTCAATGGATTTCCCCACCATATGGCAGTTTTTTTTATTCTCCTGCTATTACTACTTAGCCCTTGAGGGTCTGGAATTTACCCAACCCTTTCCTGATGCATCCCATCCTGGAGGAAAAGTTGGGCAGGCAGAAAGTGTGTTATTGGCAGAGCAGATGATATCTAGTCCTCTATGATCCTCCTGATGTTCACAACAAAACAAATGGTGAGACCTTCAAATATGGCACTTACCTAAAATGTTGTTTTATTCAGTGCTTATCGGGTCCAAGAGAACTTCTTCATGTTTTCCTTATAAACATCTCATTCCCTTGGTTTCCCTTTCAGGTGAAGCCCCTTCTGCAAGTAAGCAGACAGGAAGAGGAGATGATGGCCAAGGAAGAAGAACTAATAAAGGTCAAGGAGAAGCAGCTGGCTGCAGAAAACAGACTGAGTGAGATGGAGACCTTCCAGGCCCAAGTGAGTTTGCAAATCTCATGTGTAAAAGTAATTCTCTCTCCACCTGTCCAACTGTTTGACAACTCCTCCTTTGCTTTATTGGTCTGATGGATAAGCTGCAGGATTCCAACTTGTTGAAATACATGACTTGGCTGCCATCTTGTTCAATTGCCTCTGCCCTTCTTCCCAGCTGAGTTCATCTAGCGGGTCATTTTGTACAGTGACCACCTATTGCCCTTCTGTAGCCATTATGTGACGAAAAGTCTCCTTTGGCTGAGTATTGTAGGAAGCTGATTGAATTCAGCCTTGTCGTTAATGGAATCCTTTTTGTTTGGAACACAGAAGGTGGCAGCAGGATTGTTTTTCTGTGGGGCAGATAATAATTATTTGTGTTACTTTTGTAAGGGAAAACTAGACAATCTCCTTATTTCAAATGGATATGGTCTTGAGAAATTTGTTAAGGCTAACATGATATGTGGTTGCAGTGCGTGGTTTGTGAAGGAGAACAAACACTTAAAAACTATGTTTTGGTATTTAGGGTTAGATTAGCAGCAGGAGACTGCTGCAATGATGAAAACTATAGCTGTGGAACACGGGAGCACATAACTTCACTTAACAGATTGCTAAGTGCTTTGGTAGATTGGAGCTTGTCTTACTTCTGGCTTTGTGTCCAATATAGCTAATGGCAGAGAAGATGCAGCTGCAGGAACAGTTGCAAGCAGAAACTGAACTCTGTGCTGAAGCTGAGGAGATAAGAGCCCGCCTGACAGCCAAGAAACAAGAATTGGAGGAGATATGTCATGACCTGGAAGCAAGGGTGGAGGAAGAGGAAGAACGGTGTCAGCATCTGCAGGCTGAAAAGAAGAAAATGCAGCAGAACATCCAGGTAATGCCTTAGAAATGGTGTTCTCTAGTCAGTAAAGAGGATAGTAAGGGTTAGAGTAGTTCTTTTGACTCAGCTTGTAGGGAAACAGGAGGGAGAGACCAAAAAAAAAAAAGAAAGCATAGAAAAAAATCTATCTGTGGAAATAGCAATAGAACACAGCGATTCTGGTGCTGAGCCTGAGGCATTCAGTCAGTCATCTGGAATGAGCTGTTCTATTCTTGAAGATGAAGATCATGGCCACATGTCAAATAATTAGACAAGTCTTTGCTTAAGCCAGGTATTTTAGGTGTCGTAGCATTCTTCTCTGCAAAATAGCATTAATTAGTCTGCTAGAAAACTTGTTTGTTAAAATGCAGTATGGTGTATTAAGTCATGGCAGAGATGTCACTTCTGGAAAGTGTACTAGTAATACCCTGAAGGAAGGAAGAGTAAAGAAACCTTCCAAGTTCTAGTATTACTACTGAGCTACCTTGGTTAGTGAGAAGCACTGACAAATGCCTTGCTTTTCTGTGGGTGTTGTGAAGGAACTAGAGGAGCAGCTTGAAGAAGAGGAAAGTGCAAGGCAGAAGTTGCAGCTAGAAAAAGTGACCACAGAGGCCAAATTGAAGAAACTGGAAGAAGATGTGATGGTTCTGGAAGACCAGAATGTCAAATTGGCTAAGGTAAGACTCCTGCAACTTTGTAAGCAGTTCAAAGATGCACAGGTGTTTCTCCTGGAGCCACCCGCCAAAGGTTGGCCTTTCCCATATTATGGAGAAACTTAAGAATTAATTCAGTCTTGTCTTTGACAGCTCTGACCTGAATTTTTGAAATTCTCTGCCTGGTTGTGTTCTTTGCAAGTCAGTATTGCATATTGCATTTAAATAGCCTTGACTAAATAAGGATCCATGAGCAAACGTTTTCTGATACATTGTTATGCCAAACAGTATCAAGTTGTTTCATAAACAGGGTTCCCTTTTGGCTTTAAAAATCTTTAAGTACCCATTTGTTTGAATACTATTTGTAGAGTTTCCTAAAAGCAGGAGTAGGCCACTCATGACATTGACATCTTTAAGCACAGTCAACTCTGTAAAAAAAAAAAAAAAAAACCAAAACAAAACACCCTGTAATTCCAGTAAGTGCTTTGACACTCTCTTATCCATTCTGCAGGAGAAGAAACTGTTGGAAGACAGAATGTCTGAATTTACAACGAACCTGACAGAGGAAGAAGAGAAATCTAAGAGTTTAGCCAAACTGAAGAATAAGCATGAGGCCATGATCACAGACCTTGAAGGTAGTTTTGGGTTTGTTTTTTTTAAAGGTAGATCCTGCAAAGGACTTGCCTGTTTAGTTTTAGGTGGCTTTTTGTTAAAATTTGTTGAACTTCAGTTTCAATTTGAGAGTTTTAGTTCCCTCCAGTTTCTGAGGGGTTAAAAATTAGCCTATAGTGTGTATGCTATCGATCGGCTTGATAGAGCTGTTCAGTCGCTGGCTGAAGGTTACGTGCCTTGTCAGCTGAGCCCTTGATCTAAATAAAAATCCTCTCCAAAGCAGCAGGCCAATGGAGAAGAGAGGCTGGTTCTCTTTCTTCTCCTACTGTGGAAGTGTCTCCACTTTTCTACTTCCAGCAGCATCAATCTGTCGGGGTTAGTGCTGTTTCTGGTATCCTGTTTGCATAAGTTCTTCAGCATTCAGGCTAGAGGCACTTCATCTGGAGGCTGCCCAGGTTAACCCAGCAGGAGCCAGCCTATTTAGCTTCAGGAAAGGGAGAGCAGACCTTGTGTTCAGCATCGCTTAATGAATGCTTATGCCTGGGTGGTGTGGGTGTTGGGAGAGACTGGTGGTGTGCTGGCCTTGGTTATTACAGTGAAAGAGGGGGGGAAAGGGGTTTGGCTGTAAGATAAGGGAAAGTGAAACGACCCAGATATGTTTTGAGGGCAAAATATGGGGACAGTTGGATGTGTAGGTCCTGACAGAGTAATGAACTCCATCTACAGTTTGGACAGTTGTATTATTAGGAAAGAAACTATTGCTTAAATAGCTTTGTTTTCTCTGCTCGTACAATGTTCTTTTAGTATGTCTTGTCTGTGTAACTTAATATGTCCCCATCTCCATCAGAACGGCTGCGGCGTGAAGAAAAGCAGAGGCAAGAATTGGAAAAGACTCGTCGAAAGCTTGAAGGGGACTCCAGTGATCTGCATGACCAGATTGCTGAGCTGCAGGCTCAGATTGCAGAACTCAAAATGCAGCTGGCCAAGAAGGAAGAGGAGCTGCAGGCAGCCTTAGCTAGGTGAGAACCTGACCCTGCAGGGTTCAGGGACCACCAGGTTGGGAAGTATTCCTTGTCTTGTTTCACTTTGGAATACGGACTAAATGGTATCTGTAGCTGTTGTATTTCAGCCTATGGACTGCTAAGCTCCATGTCCTTGGCATCAGAGCTCTTTGGCTGCTGCTCACTGCCACATTCACTGTACAGAGCTAGACTATGAATATAATATGCACTGCACGTGTTTCACTGGAGCAGTAAGATTTCAGAGGGGGTTAAAAGTAGTGGCAACACACTGTCTCTCTTGTAGTTGCTGTATTCATCTGTTCAGTAAAGTGTCCAGTTTCCGATGTAAAATGGTGCTTTCTCTTCTGCTTTCTTCTGTTGTCAGTCTCTCTCTGTCCCCTTCTTTAAGGTAAGTAATCGTGCTCTCTCAAGTATTGGGAAATAGAACTTAGAATTTGTAGATGATACAGGGATCAAAGTTTGAATGTAATATTGTAGAGCTGACCAATACCAGCTTTTTTTCTTGGTTATTCTTGGTAGGACAGGTGTTTTAATTTACATACAGTTTAAATCGGCTCTGACCAGAACCCTATGTTGAACACAGGGTGGAAGAAGAGGCAGCTCAGAAGAACATGGCCCTGAAGAAGATCAGGGAACTCGAATCCCAGATCACTGAGCTGCAGGAAGACCTGGAGTCAGAGAGAGCATTCAGGAATAAAGCTGAAAAACAGAAGCGGGATCTGGGAGAAGAGCTGGAAGCATTGAAAACAGAGCTAGAAGACACGCTAGATTCTACAGCTGCTCAACAAGAACTCAGGTATCTCCAACGTGTAGCCGTGTTGTCTTCTTTGGTTTTGACTTTTTTAATAAATGCTGCCACATCCAGTCTCTTACCAAAGCAAGTCTTTGCCTTTATCAGGGTAGGTTGGTTAGCAGCCTTACTGTCTACAGAAGGAGGTAGTGTGTGAGCTGTAGTAAAGACTGCATTACCTCACCTGATATAAGAAAGTTAATTTGCTCCCTAAACACAGTGTTAGTGATACCCCTGAAACATTCATACTTTCAGGCTATTATTTCTTAGGCTGAAAGTAATGCTGCCAGCTTGCACTTTAGAAGGGTGCAAGGCCGAGTTTTGACTTCTAAAAGTGTCTTTATAGCTTGTAGGGCCAGACCTTGGCATTTTTCTACATTAGAGATGCTGTTGGTGGATGTACACATCTGTTTGATTCTCTCCTTGGCATCTAAATGGAATTTGTGAATTTTGCAGGTCAAAGAGAGAACAAGAAGTAACGGTTTTGAAGAAGACTCTTGAAGATGAGGCAAAGACTCATGAGGCTCAAATCCAAGAGATGAGGCAGAAACATTCACAAGCTATTGAAGAGCTGGCAGAACAGTTAGAGCAGACCAAACGGGTACGTGGAACAGAAACCAAAAGGCCAAAGCAGTCAGCCTCCCTGAAATCATAGCTGCTGTGTGATTATGTCTTAAAGTTGCAGAAGAACATGAAGTGTTTATGATACCAGGCTTCCAATACGTGTGCTCTTCACTATGAAGCATATATGAAGTTGTTTGAAATAGTTGCATTCATTATTTTTTCCCATCAGGCATGTTATGCTGCATAGCCAAGACGTTCTTTTCACTGCTAGCACTTGTTGTCTTGCACAACCTTTAATTTGGAAGTCTAATGGTGTATTGTTGTCTCCTCTGATTGTTAGATTGTATCCTGCTTATCCGTGGCAGGCTGTTCAAATTGGGGTTTTTTTGAGTAAGCAGTCCACGATTTAGCTGCTAAACTTGCAACATTAGCTTGTCTGTTGGGGGAAAAAAAAGTACTCAGTGGAAGGAACCTGCCTTATCTAAAGTCTGAGGGGTTTTGCTGGTTTTATTTTTCCTCTTCAGGTGAAAGCAAATCTTGAAAAGGCAAAACAAGTTTTGGAAAGTGAGAAGGCTGAACTGTCCAATGAGGTGAAAGTTCTTATGCAAGGCAAAGGGGACGCTGAGCACAAGAGGAAAAAAGTAGATGCTCAGCTCCAAGAGCTGCAGGTGAAATTTACAGAAGGCGAAAGAGTGAAGACCGAACTGGCTGAGAGGGTTAACAAACTGCAGGTGAGTGGCATGGGTTTGCCTTAGCTTCTGATTCAGCCCAGGGCCAGAGAGAAAAGCTTGTAGGATGGTACCGCCCCGTATCTAGTTCAGAAATCTTGTTCCTCCCAAGGATAAAGTTCCTACAGAAAGCAAATCCATAGTTTGCTTCCCAAGGACTGTGCAAACTCCTTAACTCATTGCTAGGGCAGGACATTTATATTGCTGTCCCTTATCATGAGCAGACCTGAGACAGTGAAGTAATTAACCAGTTGCCATTTGAGTTTTGTAAGCCTTAAAGTATTAGCCTGTCTGCTCCCCTTCCGCATGCATCAGTTTGTGCAGAATAGATCTGTAAACACTCAGCTGCTTGTGAACCTAGAGTGGTGTAAACACACTGATGATTGTGTAACTAGTTTGGAAGATGGTGTCTTGAGTCTTTGTAATGTGGTTGAGGGTGATGTGGGGTTGCTCAAGGGTGATGGAGAAATTTAGGGGCTTTTCCTCCTTTCTTCAAGGGAACAGCAAATCCCTTTGATTCACATGGAGCATTGTCTTCTGCCGCCTTCTTTATGGAGGGTTGTCATTAAAAGTTGAGCAGTGACGGTCTTTTGGGGTGCAAAAATGTAATTTTGAGACACTCTATCCAGTCCTGAAGGAAATACTGTAAAATAGAAGAGAGTTAGTTTAATAGAAGCTCTTAAAATTCTTGCCAGTCTGTCTAAAATCTCATCTAGGCCTTAAAAAAAACAACCACAAAACAACCAAAACCAGAAGGCTGTTGCAACAGAGGTGATCCCAAGTAAAAAATCTTTTTGACTTCTCGTTATTTCATCCCTGGGACTCTGGAAATGATGCATTCATTTCCCTGCAAGATTATGCACATACCTTACGTTTGAGAGGTGCCTCAACTTTCACTTTTGGGTCTCATGCTTATCTGCTCCTGGCTTTTTTTTTTTTTCTGATGTATTTAATAACTGATACTCTGATCTCTCCTTCAGGTCGAGTTGGACAATGTCACAGGTCTTCTGAACCAGTCTGACAGCAAATCAATCAAATTAGCAAAGGACTTCTCTGCTCTGGAATCACAGCTTCAGGACACACAGGTGAGGGCTTTGGAAGCCAAGGCATCTGTGTGTGGTGCAGCCAGTGTCCGTTAAAAATTCTTAAGGTGGGAAATCACTTTGGACATCATTAATTACTGGATATAGAACACTTCAAAGGCTTGGGTCTGGCTGTTTTTTGGTAAAGGGTTATATTGCGTGGTACTGAGAGCATTTCTACAGAAACAAGCTGTTTATCTTCCTTCTGCTTCCTCAGTATGTGGACCATTTGGAACTTTTCCTGTCTTAGATGTAGAAGTCTTCCTGTATCACCTTTCTGCTTGAGAGCTCTTTAATGCTAAAATTGCACTGGAATGCTGTGTTCTTCTTTGAGATCTTCATAGCCAGTGTTTGACAGGGGTTTTGTGTGTATGTGTATATGATTTCCGGTAAATTTGTAAAGTTAAGTTTTCTTTTTCAGGAAAAATCATGCTTAGTCTTACACTTTGTGCTAAACCAACCATTTACAGTTAGTAGAATATAACTGTTTTGGTAAAGCATGGAGTACCAAGCAGAAGGTTGGGAGGGAAAGGAAGAATGCACCAACCCTCAGATACTGAGTAACCTTGAACAGTCATTGATGTTCTGTCTACTTAGTACTCTTTTTAAAAAATAGACACAAAGATAGCGCCCAATACAAAAAAAATATGCACTAGTTTGAAGACTGGTCTTATTAGTCTCTACAGATCCTTCAGCTCAAGCAATGGCAGCATAAGTCAATAAATGTGGTTGGTAGATGACCAGTGTCTTAAAATTCTGCTAAGACCAACGTTTTTAACCATGCTAAGTCACTTTAGCCTGTTGTCCGTGTCTTTGATACTTGAAAGTGAGAAAGTCATGTTAGCAGAGTACAGCCAGGCTGTTGTTGGGAAAGTTTTTAATGCTTTGTGTGCTACTCAGAGGACTCCAGAAAGGACTATGTATGGCTTGAAAAGTGAAGTAATATACTTTAATTTTTAGAGCGTACGAGAGAACAGAAACCTTCTCAATATTTTGTTTCTATACTGACTCACTGGAAGACAATTATAAATTCTGTCTTCAGTTGTCTTATCTGTGAAATAAGTTGCCTATTTAAACTCAACCTCAAAAGTACTCGTTCTGGAGAGAGTAGGTGAGGATTGTGAGCCTTTAAAGCCAAGGAGCGGTGCTGAATTCCACTGGCGTGTTTGTTTTATAGGAGCTGCTGCAGGAGGAGACTCGTGTAAAACTCAGCCTCAGCACTAAGCTGAAGCAAACAGAGGATGAGAAGAACAGTCTCAAAGAGCAACTGGAAGAAGAAGAGGAGGCAAAGAGAAATCTGGAGAAACAGATCTCTGTTCTTCAGCAACAGGTACAGAGTCTTCATCCCATAAGCCAAGGACTTTTGAGAAGGAAGCATAAGTGCAGGTCTGTCTCGAAGGAAGTAAAATCTAAATGCAGAATTGATTTTTAGTAACAGAACCTTTCCTGGGGAAAGAGTGATCCAGATGACTTTGGTCAGAGAGGAAATGAAGAGTTCTTTGGTAATTATATGAACAACTTGTAGATTTCTATCCAGGAATTCCTTTGGGAATTCAGTCATACAGTATTCTTTGAGGGGGGATTACCTTCAGAAATGAGCAGACTTGTTTCTTCAACTACTGGTGCCAGTAAACTACATATAGTGTTATCTGTGGCGTGGCTTCATGTGTGATCTTTTCTGTCCTGCAGGTAATAGATGCAAAGAAGAAAATGGATGATGGTCTGGGCTGCCTTGAGTCAGCAGAGGAAGCCAGGAAGAAGCTGCAGAAGGACTTGGAGGGCTTGAGCCAGCGTTATGAAGAGAAGACAGCTGCATATGACAAGCTGGAAAAAACGAAGACTCGCCTGCAGCAAGAGCTGGATGACCTCACTGTGGACCTGGATCACCAGCGGCAGATTGTTTCCAACCTAGAGAAGAAGCAGAAGAAGTTTGATCAGGTATGACTGCGGTCACTGGGCATTCAGTAGGTGCACGTTATTGACAGGTCTGCCTTAGGAATATCTAAGCAATGTTGCTTGGAGAATGCCTATTTATTTCTGAACTAAGGCATAGCATATAGAGTGGAGAACTAAGCTTTCATAAAAGAAAATTCATTTTGTTCCATGCATAAGAAATCTAGTGATGCTCCTTTTCCCAAAGGGTAACACATTAAGATCAAGTTCAAAGTGTTCATCATTGTTGAGAAAAATTTGGAAATAATAGATTGGAGGCCTAGGAAATCAGAAGTTTGTTCATTTGAGGTCATCATAGTTATTAAAGGTGGGATGGCATGCTTCATTCTTTGAAGCTGCCTTGTCTTGGTTCCTTCTATCTGTGGCAGAACAGTATTAAGAAGGCAGTAACAAAAAAAGGCATGTTTACCTTGTTAGAAAATTGTCAGTAATTTCTCAGAATACTGATGCTGTGCTCTTATAGCTGTTGGCAGAGGAGAAGAGCATCTCTGCCAAGTATGCAGAAGAACGGGACCGCGCCGAGGCAGAAGCCCGTGAGAAGGAGACTAAGGCCCTCTCCTTGGCCAGAGCCCTGGAAGAAGCCATAGAGCAGAAAGCTGAGCTGGAACGAGTCAATAAGCAGTTCCGCACGGAGATGGAAGACCTGATGAGTTCAAAGGATGATGTTGGGAAAAGTGTAAGTATGAAGTTAAAATATCTGGGCAGGAAATGTCCCACAGGTGATACTGTTAGTTTAACACTGCAAAAATCTTATGCTGGTGTGAACACGGAGAAATGTAAAAGAGAATACTGGATACATTGCGAGTTTGTGAATGTTATGTTTGTATTACATTAGTAAGTGAGAAAGATGGGTTGGAAGAGCCTGGAAATGACCCAAATGAGGTAGTGGCAATCTGAAAATTAACTAGTGTCATTCGTTGTGGCAGAGACAAAGGTATGATGTGAGCCTGATATGTAAAATACAGGGATTAGCCAGGCCATGGAAGACAGTAACTTCAATATTTCAAGACAAAGAATGTTATGATAAGCAGGAAGGAAAAGAAAAAGTTTAGAGGATAAAAAGTAGTTTCTTGCATTACGTCAGAACCAGATGTGTCCAGAGTAGGTCAGGTCTGAGCTAACAAATGCTTTCTTTTTCTCCCCACCACCACACATATATGATCACAACTAGTAGGTAATCATGATTCACATTGTCAGCTTGCAGATATGTGAGCAGCTGGCTTTGAAGGGGTATCTCTGCCCTAATACAAGGGACAGCTGCAGTATTCTGAGACTTCTTTGCTCTTAGCATAGATGAATTGTTTGCACTTTTTGAGGAAACCTCACGTGTGGTACTGTGCTGTAGGTCCATGAGCTGGAGAAGGCTAAGCGAGCCTTGGAGCAGCAGGTGGAGGAGATGAAGACCCAGCTGGAAGAGCTGGAGGATGAACTGCAGGCCACAGAGGATGCCAAACTGCGGCTAGAAGTGAACCAACAGGCCATGAAGGCACAGTTTGACCGGGACCTCCAGGGACGTGATGAACAGAATGAAGAGAAGAAGAAACAGCTGATTAGACAAGTAAGAATTGCTCTGTAAATCCTGAAAGTGTTCCGTACACAAAGGCACTTGTGTTCAAAGACAGTTAGACAGACAGTGCCAATCTACAGATTCTTGTTAATGGTAACTCTCCAGGCAGCGCTGCAAAGCTGTGAGAGATTTCCCCCTTGTGTGTGTGTTTGTTCAAACAGCCTTTGTCTATTGAAGGGACCCATGTAGCTTTATTAGTGAGGAATGTTAGCCCCATCCCCCTGCCAGGAAGAATGAAAGCAAGTCACATGCTTGCACTTAGGTACAGAACGAGAGGGAATGGCTTCAAGCTCCAACAGGGTAGGTTTAGACTAAACATTAGGAAAGAATTCTTCACGGAAAGAGTGGTCGGGCATTGGAATAGGCTGCCCAGGGAGGTGGTTGAGTCACCATCCCTGGATGTGTTTAAGAGACGATTAGATGTGGTGCTGAGGGATATGGTGTAGGGGAGGACTTTGTGGAGTAGGGTAAATGGTTGGACTCGATGATCCCAAGGGTCTCTTCCAACCTAGATGATTCTATGATTCTACAGTTTGAAAGGGGGGATGCAAAAAGTA
The DNA here is from genome assembly GCA_033628505.1 of Tringa tobata. Taxonomy (NCBI): domain Eukaryota; kingdom Metazoa; phylum Chordata; class Aves; order Charadriiformes; family Scolopacidae; genus Tringa; species Tringa tobata. The sequence continues at coordinate 7,649,661 of JAHREE010000193.1, read as the reverse complement.
GCTGTTGGGAAATCAAGGAGCTGAAACGCTGATGCCTGTATTTCTCCACACAGGTGCGGGAGATGGAGGCGGAATTGGAAGATGAACGAAAACAGCGCTCCATGGCAGTGGCTGCCAGGAAGAAGCTAGAGATGGACCTGAAGGATTTGGAAAGCCATATAGACACTGCTAACAAGAATCGTGAAGAAGCCATCAAACAGCTCCGCAAGCTGCAGGTGAGAAACTGCAACTGTTTTAGTTGTCACTGTAGAGCATTTACCCAGGGAAATGGGATACAAGATTTCACCTCACGAGAACCATGCATCAGTGTCACAAGAGCAGCAGAGCCTTGTAGCAATTTACTGCAAAAGATTTATTGGCATTTCAAACATCCTTCTAACCCCCATCTGCCTGTTTAACTCCCTGGGCGACAAGCTGTAGGGAAAGTCCACTCTAGTGCTTGCCTCGTGTCAGTGTTTTTGGAAAGGATTATGGAACTGCAAAGCTTAGAGGGGCTTAAATATCATTTAGGCCTTCTCCTGCCCCAAGACAGTTCTGTTATGCTTTTATAATTCCTACAGGCATTTGTCTGATCTGTTCTTAGGAAAAACTCTAAATCCTCCCTAGACTGTCCATTCCATTGCTTCACTAGAAAGCTTCCTGTACCCTCCCTTTCCCACCTCCCTGTATCTGACAAGATTATTTTTTTTTCCTGCAATTTAAACAGTCCTGTTTGCTTCCATTACTGCCTCTCCTTACTACTTGGTAAATGGGAAAAGGAGGATTCCTTTTGTTTTTACAGCAACATTTTTGGTAGCTGAAGATAAATCCCTGTTTCTATTTTCTCTCTGTATTTCCCATAAGACAGACAAACTCAATTTATTACTGTAGATGCTCTGAAATTCATAGTTTTTGTTGTTCTCCCTTTTCAGGCACAGATGAAGGATTACATGCGGGAACTGGAGGACACACGTACTTCCAGAGAAGAGATCTTGGCGCAGGCCAAAGAAAATGAGAAGAAGCTGAAGAGCATGGAGGCAGAGATGATCCAATTGCAGGAGGTAATGGAATATGCATACAAGTCAAGGGCTTGTTTGTTTTCTTTGGCCAAAACCTAAGTGTAGCAGTCTAAACTCGAGTGGTTATTTCCTTTCTTTTGTACTTTTTGCTCCGCTCAAATATGAAGTCTACTTCAAAATGCTGAATTTGGCCCTTTTTTGACAGCTGTGACAGGAGTGTGCAAAACAAAGGAAATTGTGGGGTGGGCAGGGAACAGACCGTGTCTTGCAATTAAGTCTGGATCTAGCTAGAGACCATACCACCCGTTACCAGTAACTGCTTTTTCCTATGCTGCATTAATTGGTAGCTTCCCATTGGATCACTGACCGTCTCGTTTTCATTCCAGGAACTTGCAGCAGCTGAGCGTGCCAAGCGCCAGGCCCAGCAAGAAAGGGATGAGCTGGCTGATGAGATCGCCAACAACAGTGGTAAAGGGTGAGTAATGTTCCCTCTTCAAGGGTGGAGGAGCTGGTTTGGGAAAATACTTTGCAGGCTGTTATTTTTATGTAGACTGCAGCGCGCGCTGTATCCCCTCTGCTCTTGAGAGACTGAGCTTATTTTGTAAAATTAGAAGCAGTGAATATTCCCCAAGGCATTAATGCGACCAACGCTAATGATTCTGTGTACTGTAGAGCACTGGCCATGGAGGAGAAGAGACGTCTGGAGGCCCGGATAGCTCAGCTGGAGGAGGAGTTAGAAGAAGAACAGGGCAACACAGAGATAATCAATGACCGGCTCAAGAAGGCAAATCTTCAGGTACCTGTTGAGGCTGCACGTGCCAGGAGGGGTTCTCTAGTCTGTACAGATTGTCCAGCTGTGCTCAGAGTTAATGCCAGCTGCTGCTGTGTGTGCAGGACAGGCCCACAGAAGTCTGTAGATGCAAGCAAGGTGAAACATGTGAATGCCACAATACAGAAAAATAGGGTAGGCAGTCAGAGGTGATGTTAATTCACTGGTTTTGATCATTTAGATCATTGGGTAGCTGGAACAATCTCCCAAGTTTATTAAAAAAAAATAAACAACAAACAAAACAAAACCAAAAACAAACCAAAAACCCCCCAAAAAGCTCCTGTCCTTTTTTTTCTTTATAAAGGAATTATGAGAAAAATGATCTGTAGCCTGCTGCTCCAACTTGGCATGCAGAGCAGTGCCACAATGTGTTTGGAAAACGACTTTTCTGCCAGTTCTATGCTTCTTCAAATGGACTAACCATATGGAAATCGTTAGGCTGCTATAGAAACCATGATCTTAATCTGCCTGTTCTCTGCCATATTTTATCTGCCCGACTTTGAGAGTCAAGCATGTTGTTTTCTTAGCTCTCCAAAGCCAAGGAGCTAGGCGGATGGTTTTCCGAACGGCTTGTTCACTCTGGTGGATGAAAGCATAATTCCCTCCTTGGTTGAGTGTCAGCCAGAGCCCTGGTTTGGAAGTGGCCTGAGTTCTTACCCTTTCACCTTTCAATGGCAGTATTTTTAAGCTGCTTCTTTGTAGTGGAAGTAGACAGACAGCGAATAAATGATAAATTAGTAAAGCACATGTATTGGATCCACTTGGCTGAGGATTTTTGTAATTCACTAAGACTGATAATTACTGTGTTCAGTGCCGAACCGTGGCTTTCATCCCAGAGAGCATTGTATGTGATTGGCAAATTTAGCCCTAAGAGGAGGTTGATAAACCTGTTATTCAAGGAATTACTTCGAAAATCCGGGTAAACTAAGATATTTTGAGAAGTGCCCTGCCTACAGACAGCTCCCTCTGTATCAGAGTTATTCCAGGTATTCAGCTCACCCGGAGGGTCCTTTTTCTTTGCGTGTCGGCGTGTGTCTGAGAAATAAATCAGCCTTTCAGGCTGCAGTGCTCCATATGCTGAGTCCTCCTTCCCTCTGCAGATTGATCAGATGAATGCCGACCTGAATGCTGAGCGTAGCAACGCGCAGAAGAATGAGAACGCTCGCCAGCAGATGGAGCGCCAGAACAAGGAGCTGAAGCTTAAACTGCAGGAGATGGAGAGTGCAGTGAAGTCCAAGTACAAGGCTAACATCACGGCCTTGGAAGCGAAGATAGCGCAGCTGGAAGAGCAGTTGGATATGGAGACAAAGTATGTCCTAGTAGAAACTCTGTCTGTTTTACAAACCTCCACCCACTCTGGCATTTTAAGTTCTTTTGAACAAATTCTGATTTGATTCTTAGGAGAGGGTTCTTCACTGTGAGGGTGGTGGAGCACTGGAACAGGTTGCCCAGGGAGGTGGTTGAGGCCCCTTCCCTGGAGATATTCAAGGTGAGACTCGACGAGGCCCTGGGCAACCTGGTCTAGTTGAGGATGTCCCTGCTGACTGTGGGGAGGTCGGACTAGATGACCTTTGGAGGTACCTTCTGGCCTGGACAACACTATGACACTATGCTTTGTGACTGAGGGCTTTATCCTAGGTATACTGGCTAGTATAGATACAGGATTTCCAAACCTCCCTTTTTTTTTTTTTTCCCACTATAGAGACTTCCAGCTTTTTCCAGACTTAACGACTCCTAGAAGTATGGATGTGGTATACTTGCTGTCCCTCTGTAGCTTCAGTGAGGGTCATATCTGTGTGACACCAGTGCCTTTTGGACATTTCTGGGAAACATTGCCTCCAGTCCCCTTTTTTTCTAAGTTAGGAGGACTTTTGCTACCTTCCTAGTTTCTAACTTGCCCAAGTCAGGTTTTCTTGTTGGGGACGACGGGAGGTAAGTTCTTGTCTGACATGACTGTATTTCTGTGTAGGGAGCGCCAGGCTGCCAGCAAGCAGGTGCGCCGTGCCGAGAAGAAGCTGAAAGACATCTTGCTGCAGGTGGATGATGAGAGGCGTAATGCTGAGCAATTCAAAGATCAGGTGTGTATAGTTACCTGCAGCAGTGGTGAGTCTGCTGGTAGGATGACTCCCCTACTGTGACCAAGGCATCATCTGCACGTAAGGGAGCTCTAGCATTAACCTTCCTGTGGATTTATCTTCCTTTCCCTTACTGTGATAATTACAAGATGACGCAGATGAAAATGTGATGCTTTTAAGGACAAGCTTGGATCTTCAGAAAGTGAAAAGGGGGGCTTTGGAAACTCTCTGCTTTTTGCTGCTCTGACCACTGTGTGGTAACTCTGAGGAATCATCAATATATTTTTTTTTTTCTTTTTTTTCCCCTCCCCCCCATACCCGCTCAGGCGGACAAGGCAAACTTGCGCTTGAAGCAGCTGAAACGCCAGCTTGAGGAAGCAGAAGAGGAAGCCCAACGAGCCAACGCATCCCGTAGGAAGCTGCAGCGCGAGCTGGAGGATGCCACTGAAACAGCCGATGCAATGAATAGAGAAGTCAGTTCCCTGAAGAGCAAACTCAGGTAAGGCAGAGCATTTTGTGCAGTCCCCTGGCCGCACAGTCCGGCGTAGTCTTGCTGGAACCGCTCCCCGTGGCAGCTGCCCACAGCAGACAGCGTGGCTGGGTGCTTCCTTACCTCTTTCCCAAGCCTGGGCCATCTGGTGAGTTGAGTGGAACCTTACCTTACTGACGTGCTGTCCGTCCCTCCCTAGGCGTGGGGACCTGCCCTTTGTCGTGACACGTCGACTTGTCAGGAAGGGTACAGGAGAGTGCTCCGATGAGGAAGTGGACGGCAAGGCAGATGCTGGTGATGCCAAAGCTACTGAATAAGTCCTCCCATTTGACCCAGGTTACACGTGGTGGAGTGACCCATCCACCCTCCCCTCTTCCATTGGACTCTCAGCAAAACCCTCTCCTCCTAAATTGGCTGGGGATCTGCAGAGCAAGCCCAGCTCTGTGTATCTGGAGCCATTGGGCATCTGTGTTCCTAGTTTCCTCCTCTTTCCAGTTTCCTAATCCTCTTTGTATTTAATGCCAAAGAGTCGGGGCTCTGAAATCTAACCAGCAGTTTGGCCATTACAGAGGCCTATAGAACTGTCCGTGCCATGTCTGCTGGTGAATCCTTACACAGTTTGGAGGGAGTGGGGTTAAGGAAAGGTTATTTTTGCTGTAAATCTCCTTTGTCTTTGATTCTAGCTGCAGGGAAGCTCCTTTCTGTATTCTTTCCCCTCCCTCTTTGTTTGCTTTTGGCAATCATGTTCAGTGACCTCAGACTTCTGCCTCTTTTAATCTGCCCACCCACGTGGTTTGGGAGCAGTTTCAGGAAAAACGGTGTGCTTTGGCCATGGCAATTTGCCCTTTCTTCTTTCAGATGTTTCCAGGGAGGGGTGAAGAGGGAAGCTCCTCTTGGGACCAGTTACCTGGAGGACTTGCCAAAGTTGTCTTTTTTTTCCTTTTTTTTTTTTTTTCTTACTCTTCTTATTTTTACTGTCTGGACAGATCTCTGAAGTGCAATGATGTCCTGTTAGTGTCTCTGCCTCTGAGCGGTTTCATCTAAGGTAGCGTGGACCAGTAGTTAAAGACAGGCTGGGGAAGCAGAACAATGTCCTTGTGCTTGTCTGAGAATCTCTGGGGGACCAAATATATTTAATGGTAATAGACAGAATCTAGGGGGACTTAATAGGGTAGTGGGCAGAGGGTGGGGATAAGGGGAGGGAAATCCTTCTTTTATTGACATGTCCAAGCCTCTTGCACCTGCTCTGTAACCAGGGGTTGGGATTAGTTATTGTGCACCATTGACTAAGAGTATATTAAAAAAAACCTTTAATCTGCACAGATATATGTAAGGCCTTTGTATCTCTCATAATAAGTAATTAAGAAAAAAATAAAGGTCTTTATCACTGCCTTTCTATTGGGACCATGGTTATATATAGATAGTCTTTACTTTTCTACACCGTACACTGGTTGCTGGATTTACCTGTATTCTTAACCATATTGTATATGCTGCATTTAGACCTACTTATGAGCGAAGTAAAAATAATTAAATATGAAGCGCCATACTGTATGCCTGAAGCGTTCTAAATGCAGGAGCCTCATGTCCCAATTGCTGTCACACAAAAAAAAAAAAAATTAATTTTTTTTTATATAATAAAAGTGCCTTAGCATGTGCCTCAGCTGTGTGTCACCACTACAGTCAGTAATGGTTTACTGGTGCTCCACTGATGTTACCAATAAAGATTATCCATGTGCTGCAGTCTGTGTGCGTGTGTTGCCGTTCCCTCTTTCCCTAGGTGCAGCGAACATCACACGCGTCGGCTCCAAAGGTGGTGGCTGTGGTGTCAGAGCATCAGCCTGTGCCACCAGCAGCACTGCAGACCTCCCCTCACACCGTGAGTGACCCTCCGTAGCTGAAATTGGGTGTTATGGTACCCTTGGTGTGTCACGGGGGAGCATGCACCTTGTTTGTCTGCTCTCAGAGAGTTACCGACTCAAAACACGAGGCCGTGAGTTTGAGCAGAGCTAGTTCTGTTCCTGGCCTGTGGATGGCATTTCTGAGTCAGTTTGCTTGCACAGTTGTTAGTTACACTCTTCTTCACTTTTATTTCCAGTCTCTGGAGTCCCTGGAAAGTGAGGTTAGCGGAGGAGGTGATGGATGTCTAGAAGTCTCTTTTATCAATGGACTGTCAAAATTGCCTTTCGCTCATCTTCCAGCTTGTTCCCAGAGAATCTACTTTTTGTTACATTTTTGCTGAAAATTGAAAAACTTGTGGTTGTATCTGTCTTCTGGTCCGTGGCCCCTTAAAATGCTGCAGCTGTTCATGTGTTCTGGTGCTACAGCCTTGGCATGAAAAGCTACAGTGTGACACCAGCACCCGATAATTGTAACCTTGTCCCTTCCATCCTGTGCTGGCAGAGTTTTAAACCTTGATGAGAAAGTGTGAATTGGAAGCTGGGGCTGGGTCAGACCCTGGGTGTTCCCCAGGAGGGCTGCCCTGCTGCTGGCAAACACGGAGCAGGGAAGGTGCAGCTTACAGCAAATTCCTTCTCGGGGGAGCACGGGTGTCTACTCAAAGGGTGGGATTTCTGTCTAAACAAATGGCGAGAGGGGAAAAAGGTCTTCTCGTTAAGAAACTTAAGTGTAGGTAGAAGTTTCAAAAAAGAAAAAGCAGAGGGGGATGTGGAGAAGGAGGAGGTGTGAAGATTGACCATGTGCTGCTGCGCCTGCGGGTGTACTCACGTTAAGGGGTCAGTAGGAGCATGAACAACTTTTGTTACCCAGGCTGTTACCCAGTATACACTTAAAAACAGGACTGGAGTTACTCTCCTCGGGGAGCTCATTCGTGCAGATGCTTTGGTCTTCTTCCAAAGTATTTTGCAGAAAGGCGTAAGGTATCTTTGCGAAGAGCGTGCCCCTTAAATTAGATTAACTTTGATTTCCCATCATAGGCTCATCTCGGAATGACAGCAGCTGGCCAGGCACCGCTGTGCCACAGAGCAGAACTGCCCTGACACCTGTGCCGACGCCAAGCTGACCCCTTTAAGCTGGGGCTGCCTTTTGTGCCCTTTGCGTTGCGGTGTGCGAGCTGCTGCTTGTGTGCTCCTCCATCCTACATGAGATGGAAAAGAGACTTGTGTGGGTTTTTTTCCACAGGCGCGGTACTTTCCTTCAACTTTCCGCTTCTTTGAGCATCCCGGTGGAAAGGCCAAAATTAGTCTCCCGCAACATTTTCCGCTTTGCAGAGTGCAACCTTCAGCTAGCAAGTTCTCATGGCTCCAGGTCAGTTGCTCTCCTGTGGATCTCCAGAGCTGCTTAAATGCCTCACATGGGTTTTCCTGAGATTTTAGGGATGGTCCGAGTAGGTGAGTGCTTACAAAGGCTGTAATAAGTGAGAGGGGAAACCAGGTTGAACTGGGAGTTGATCTGCAGTCCCTGTGTCCCAGTCGTTCCTGGAAGTCAGTGCTGGAGCTTTGTTGTCTGTGTGATCCAACCTCAGGGCCTCTGATCCCAGTAGGCATTGGAAGGGTCTGAATGAGAGGGGACACATGGACACAGTTTCAGAAGCTGCAAGGGATGGTGCTAAAGTTAATTTCAAATATTCCTGTCCCTGCACTGCCCCGTTGTGCTGCCAAAAAGAGTCTGTAAAACCAGATCATTAAATAGGATTAAAAAAAATAAATTAAATAATTAATGCAGGTTACAGCGTGACCCTGGCAGGCTGTTGTAACAGCAGAACCGAGGGGCAGAGCAATCAGCCCTGTCACAGCCTCGGGGAGAGGGAGGTAAAATCACGATCCGGGAGAGCAGCTGAGCGCTGGGCTTGTTCCTGCTCCAGCTTCCCCCAGGGCAGAGTGAGGGCAGTGGCCATCAGAGCCGCTTCCAGCTGGGCTCCCGGGCTGCAGCAGCACTGACCTGCCAGGTTTAGGGTTTAGCCCTCTTCCGTTTCCCCCCAAAACTGTCTCGAGTACCACTTTAACGTAAACGGAAAATCACTTTGTGAAAGCTGGGGGTGCAGATGAAGTGGCTGCGGGGCTGGGATGCCTCAGCGACAGGCACGGGAGGGAGGGAGCTGCCGTGGAAAACTGCAGCCTTCCCTGCCTGGAGGGAGATGTGGGTGAGGGACCCTTCGGAGCAGCGGTTTGAGTCATCTGGAACTAAATCGCAGGCCGCTGCGGCCCAGCGAGCCCCAGGGGCGTATAAGCGTTAATTATTGGCCATGTCACCCAGGAGCATCCATCCCTGCGGATGCAGAGCCTGGCTCCTGGGCATTCGGAGTGGGGAGAGAGCTCTGGAGCTGGTGAGGGCCTGGTCCAGCCCAGTCCTGAGAGCTTCTCCCGGCCTGCTCTGGAGATGCCTTGTCCCAACCCTCCTGGCAAGATCCCAGCTGTGTTGCCTTCCCTGAAGAGCCCGGATCTCCACTTTGCCAGGGACAGGTCCTTTTAAACTTTGTCTCCAAGCACAGCCGGAGACAATGTTCCCAATTCCAGGAGAGATAGCTAACACTAGTAGATAACAGTTTGCTGTCTGTCTGGACCTATTTATTTCCTTCCTCTGATGCCAGCAGTGGGAGTGAAAGCAGAAGGAAAAGGAGGAAAAACAAAATAAATTTAACAAAAAACAACAGAAAAAAAACCCACAAAAACCTTCTAGTCCTAAATTTGTGGCTCTCCTGTGCTTGCTACCTTTCTGAGCCAGTGTGGCCGAGCGAAACAGCTGAGCAGCAGTGCAGCAAGAGGAAAAGGAAAACATGAAACATCTCGAGCACCGGTGGCCTGGCACACGTAGGAGACATGCTGGAGCCCCTCCTCGAGTCAGGTCCCTGCGGTGGGGCAGCCTCCCTCAGCGAGACGGGGGAGGGCTGGCCCCCGGCGCTTTCAATTCGGGTAAAACGTGCGGAGAAGGACACTTAAAAGCCAATTGGGTGAAAATACGCTCACTCTTTGGACTGGGCCGCCACTGGGTTGCTCAGGAGGAGCATTTAAGGCAGGCTGAGGACAGGCACGAGCAGCAGGGATCTGAGGGCCGTGGCGCTGCCTGGGTGCACGCGTGCCCCGTGGGGAGGTCTGCCCTGGAGGTTTCGCTGTTGCTCAGCTCCACAGCCCTAAGGAAGGGGGAGGGAGGAAATGGAGAACTGATGAAGATGGAGTGGCTGGCCTCGCGACGCTGTGTTACTCATAATGCGGTTGTGTGCTGCTAATTAATCCGTGATTACACCGCGAATGGCTTCATTCACTACCGCCTTAATTGACTTTTGATGGAAGTTGTGTGGAATCTCATGGAAAAGGATGTTATGGTAGGGTGTATCGCTCAGGGTCGCTTTCTTAGGCTCCCTTTTAGGAGAGGAGCCATCACTCAAAGCCCTGACCTCATGTAAGGCCAGGCTGAAGTGGGGTTTTGTGGCCAGAAAAAGTCCCAGTGGGGACAAAGTAGTAGTGGAGGGGACCGGTGGTGGTCAGCGGAGAGAGTTGCCTAAAAGTGGTGAGATGCTGAACCCAAGCTCACCAAGCTGACCCATAAGGCAGCCTGCACCAGCTTTGTGGGTGAAGTGATGACTTGATGGGGAAAGAAAGGGTGGGAAAAAAAAAACCAACCACCCAATCCTTGGAGCTGTAATCAAAGAAATTTGCTTCCTGCTTTTCATTCCTGCTGTATCCAGGGAAACATCTCCATGTGTTGCCTTATAAAGAAATGGCATCACACCAGAGCTGAGCCCACCTTTCACTTTTCCTCCTCCAAACTCCTGGCACCGAGCGCTCCTGGTGCGGCAGCAAGGGAACCATCCTTCCTCCTAGCTCAGGCTCTTCCCTCCCAGACCCATTCCCCAATTCTGAGCTGCCCCTGAGGCTAGAGAGGACCCCGGCAGAACCAGCAGGCTGCTGGATGGATGCAGCCTTCCCCGTGGCCACCAGGCATGTGTCAAAACCTTGTTTCATTTCCTTCTCAGCACTTCCCCACTGAGGGCTGAGAGGGGCACAGGGGCTGTGTGCGCTGTGCCTGGGCTGCCAAATTCCTCCTGGGTTGGAGCCGGCTGTTTCAGAGCCTGTTTCTGCCTCCCAAAGCCTCCTCTGCAGCCGGTGCGGGTGTGAGGAGCTTCACCTCTGGAGGAGAGACCATCCGCAGTCTCAGGCAAGGCTCTGGGCTTGCTTAAGAAATGCTAATGATGTCGCTAGAAGCTGCAGTGGGCTTTGAAGCAGAGGTACCAGCGCAGCCAAAAAAAAAGGTTTTTAACGAGGTAACACGCAGCCCAATTTGCTGTGGAGGCTTTTGATCCCTTCTGCTGTCGATGCGATTGCGTGCCGCGCAGCTCAGAGCTCGCCGGCGCGTTGTTTTCGGAAGCATGAGGCACCCAGCTGTCTCGCCCTGATGTGTCCTTGTGGGTAAGGCAGGGATAAAGCTCTTGATCAGCTTCTGCTTGAAGCCCGGCTCACCGCTTCCCTCTCACCTGGGAAGTTTCTGGGAGACAACTTCAAAGATGTGGCTCCTGCCCCAGCGAGGATCCGCAGTTAAGAAACGGCAGTGGGACCCCACGTGAGGAAAGGTGCCGAGTTTGTGCCATCCGTGTTGACTCAGGTCCTCGCTGCGAAGCTGAAAGGAGTTTATCTGCATGAAACCCTCCCCTTCATTTGCCAAGGGCAGTGCTCACCTCTCTGCCACAGCCAGGGAGTTTGGGTCAGAGGAGAGACAGCCAGCAGCCCCATGGTTCCACTGGAGGGTGACGCACAGCATCGCTACAGCGTAGGAGGAAATCTACACCAGGAGTAGAACCTCCCCTACCCCAGAGGTCATTTCCCTGCACCGCTTCCCCAGGCAGAAAGTGAGAAAAACATAGGTGTTTGAGTAGAAAAGCCAGCGGAGGGGCTGGGGACAAACGCCTGAATTTGCAGAGCGCGTGTCCCCGCTGCCACCGACAGAAGTGTCAGGACAGGGGTGGGACCAGCACAGCTGTTCCAGCAGCCAAGGATGTGGTGCCACATACACGTGGCCTGCAGGGCTGGTCCTCCCCTCCCAGGGCTGGTCCTCCCCTCCCTGGGCCTGCCACAGCACCGTGCTTCGGACTGGGTTGGCCAACGACAAGAGAGCAGATGCTCTCCCCCACCTCTTGTTCCAAGGAGAGGAAGAAGAGAGATAAAGAGATTTATAGGTTTAGGGAAAAAATACCCTAAACTAATGAAATATTAATAATAGAATAAAAAGGAAATAATGAAATAGATACACTATATATAAATATATATACAAAACTGTATGGAGCTCCCAGGGAGATGTCACCGCAGGCACTAGGAAAGTCCCAGGCTGGTCTCAGTGAATGGGAACTGGGTTCCAGAACACTCTGAGGGGGATCAAAGGTAGACAACCTCACAGGGTCCTCCTCATTGAAGAGGAGCCAACTTGATCCGTCAACCATTTCTACTGAGCATGGCAGATGGGATGGAACACACCCTATTGCTCAGTTTGGGTTACCTGAGCTGTCTACCCCCTTCCCACAGGTGTGACGCCTCCATGGGGTAAAGAACCAAGTCAGCTGGCCCTGGCACCAAGCGTAGGCCACAGCCTCTCTCGCTGAACAGGGGGTTGGCTCTGCTTCACCCCAAACCAGGACACACAGCCCTGGTGGAGCTTTAGGGGGAGACCGGCAACAAGCAAAGCCTGGCACCACGTCCCCAAAAAGGGACCCGGCTTGTTGACTTTGGGCAGTGGATGCGTGAGGGTTAGGGAGAAACTCATGGAGGGAGACAGAGCAGATTGCAGCTTCTCTGTGGCTTCTCTCCCATAACCCGGGAGTGAAGGGAGAGAGGAGGTGGGCACCCACTGCATGGACACAGGGAGCTGCATCCAGGATCATTGTGCAGGATTGCCTGGAAATAGCCTCTCTCCAAAGCCAGATTTCTAGGGTTTAGTCCCTTTGGTGGACAGAGAAACCATTCCCTGCTTTGCTGTCCAGGCTCCAACAGAGCAATTCCCCAAAAATCTTCCCTCAGCATCCCCCCAGCACCTCTGCAAGCTGTGCTGGGGGGTGCCTGCTCTCCGTAGGGCTGCAGTACCCCTGGCTTGCCCAGCAGGAGAGGCTGCCTCATGACATCACCATGAACTATTAAAAGCAGCAAGATGATTAAAATAAACTGTCATGGGACATTCATACCAAACAAAAAGCGCGAGCTGGACTCCTTCATTTCCTAACAAAATTAATCTGTATTTGCAGGCAAGGGAGGTGTCCTGGAGTCAGGAGGAGCTCAGGCAATGCCGGCAGGATGCTCCCCAGCCCCACTTCTCCATCGGTGAGCGGTGTGTGGCCAGCTTCTCCTGTCAAACAAAGCCTTCCCTGGCCCCTGGGGCAAAGGAAGGAGAGGACAGGAGGGCGAGGGGTGCCTGGGTGGGTGCCCACGGGGCACCTCTCGGCTGCAGTCTGGGGTGCAGGGTCGAGCCCTGCACTGGTGTCTCTGGGGTTGGTGTATTTTGGAGGCAGGAGGCTCTCCTGTCCAGCTCTTGCAGGGTGAGGTGTATACCCTGCAAAGGGTGTGACACGACTTTGGCCACGCTTCCTGGTATTCCCTGGAGCAGGCATAGCGTGAGTGCCCGACCAGGTTCCCCCCAGCGCCAACAGCCCCACGGGCCACGCTTGCACCCTGCTTACACACTTTCTATGGGCTCAAGGTGAGCTTCAAACAGCCCCCTTCCCACCCACCGAGGCAGAGAGCGCTCCCCGTGAACTGTAGTGGGCTGGTAGGACTTTCATCCACCCCGGGGCCAACTGAAGAATCCCCAGCTCCCTTCTGCACTCAGTTTCCTCCAGAAAAGGTTATAGATTCCCTGACATCCCTCCAGCTGGGCCCAGAGAGCCTCCTGGCTGCCCAACAGAACCCCCGCCTCTATGTGGGCAGGTAACTCCCTGCTGTTACTAAAAATGAGGCACTTAAGCTCTCGTTTAGGCTGGGGGTAAAGGCTTGATAGCAGCCACCTGAGCTTCTTCACCAGGATGATCACAGCCACCCTGTTCCCAGCTCTACCAGCCCTGCGTTGCTCATCGCGTGGCCGAAACCAAGGACCCATCTCCACACAGAGCAGGCCGAACCCGCCGCGTTTAAGTCTCCAGGTGAGAGCAAACCGAGCAGCGGTGACAAGTTGCACAGGCAGGAAAACTTTGCTTTGACAGAATTTGTTCCCTTTACCTGCTTAGCTTTCGGCTGCTGCCTTTTCTTGGCCATGGCTGCAAGCAGCACAGCCCTTCTCGCTAACCCAGGCAGCTGCTGCGCCGGGATAGAGACTGCTCTCATGTGGTTTTGATGCTACCGCTTTCTGGTTTTGCTGAGCAGTGAATAAATAAAATATTTACTGTCTTTTCTCTCTCTTTTTTTTCCCTCTCCTCTCTGAACTACCCAGCAAATGCTTTGATGCCAGAGCCAGTCATAACCCAACATTTCACAGAAAATAAGAAGTGCTTGTGGCCATTTCTGCCCTGCAATTTCAACTTCTGTCCTCTTAAGAAAAAAAGAAAAAAAAGAGACAAACATTTTTTAGAGAAAGACTAGTGGTGAAAATATAAAACCTGTCTTTAGCAGTGTATGCACACTGTATCACACCAGTGTATGTGGCTCGGGCATAGGCTTATGCAGAAGCTGTCGGGTAAAATTTGGGGCCATGGATCTGGTAGGGTGCTACTGCTAAATTACAGCCTTAGAGAATGACGTGGAAACTGTGGATGGAGAACACTGGCTGTGATCGATGGACTGGCATGCGTTTAAAAAATAAGTAGCTCAGAAAACTAACAAAGAATGGTTTCAGGCGAAGAAATTTCTCCTGGGTTGAAAACCGGAGGAAGGGGATGAATTATCAACGATACAGCAGGTGAAAAGGGGTCACCTTATTTATTTCCCAAGCACAGCGAGACGCCGTCGGGTACTTACCTGTGTTGATTATGAGCCCCGCTGAGCTTGATTATAATCTGCTCTCCCGGGCGGGCGTGCTGCGCTGGGCGGCACGGAGGAAGCGCAGGAGGAATTTGTCTGCCTCGGGATGAAATGTGATTACCGGCTGCCAGGCTGCAGCGGGAGCTTGGTTCTGAGGGTCAGGGATCCCACGCCTCTCAGCCAGCCTGTGGGTGCTCAAGCACGTGTGGGGGGGGAGTTTATTGCAGCTGGTAATTTACTTTTTAATTTTTTTTTTATTTTTTGGCTTGTTTCTGGCTGGTTTGGCGCCGTGACACCCGAGCTGGCGTTCCGTCACCGCGCAGAGCTGATTGGTACCATGAGGTGAGCTTCAAAACCAAGCGACGGCTTGCTAATAGCTTTATGTTAAACGGAGAGAGTTGCTGTAAACTAATTCTAAAGCAGGCACCCTGCAGAAGTAGAGGAGCTGAAAATTGCTTTAACGGGGGTTTTAGCCGGAGCTTGAGAAATTTGTGGAAGGGATTACCTGGCGTGATGTCGGTGCTAGCAGGTGGCTGGGCTCAGGGACGCAGGGCAGACTTTCCCATCTCAGAACAGACATCTAAAGATTAAACCTGAGCATTTATGAAGGAAAGATGGAGCAGTTGCTCCTGCTCTTTTTGACAACAAGCTGCCTTGGGCCATGCAGGAAGGCCCTGGAAAGGCTTACTCCTCCCTGCAGAACCCAGAGGTTCCTCCAAGACCTCAGCACCAGTCTTGGCTTATGTCTCAGGAGCCATCGTGTCGTGACTTGGTGTTTTCCCAATGGCAACAGCTAGAAAACCAGGGGATGGAGCGTGTATTTAACAAGCAGCCTGATCTCTGCTGCTGGGGATGGGGTGAGCCACGGGCAGGGATTTTTGGGCACACTGCAGAGGATTTGGTGGGTGCTGGGGAAGAGGAGGGCTGGAGCCGAGGTGGGGCAGCGAGCCCTTCATTTGTAGGCTCGCCCTCCCGGTAGCTCTGGAGCCTTCGATGAGTTTTTGGCAGCAGAGGGGTGAGTTCCTGCCTGTTCAGGATATGAACCTCTGGATCTCATTTCTCCTCTTCTCCCGTCTCCTTCTACTGGCTCCCAAGGGAAAGTTCCTGCTGCAGGAAAGGGGAAGAAGAGAAAAACCACAAAGGCAAAGAGCTGAGGGACGCGGGGGGTGAAGCCATCTCCAAGGGGCTGGACTGCTGGATGCAGGGATGTTGGCAAGGGGGTTGCAGTGAGGGCAGACATCACCCACCCACCCATGCATCCAGGCTTGGGTTTACATTGCTCCAGGCCAGCGGGCAGCTACAGAGGAGGGTGCAGGTCGAGGATGTGCCCCCAAAATCCTCAGCGACCTTCTAAGAGCAGGAGCCCAGGGGCTCCCTTGGGGACCCAGTGTCCAGCACAGTGCACGGGGGGAGCGGGAGGCAGAGCACCCTCCTCCAGGCGGGATGAGCAGCTGGAGGAGACAGAGGCCCTGGTGAGGGGCGAACAGCCTGTGTGCACGAAGCAGCCCCCTGCAAGGAGCAGAAAAGAGCAGCGTTGGGGCTTTCTTAAAGCCTTAACGTCTTTGTGTGCACGTGTGGGCATTTGTATGTGAGTGCATACATGTACATATAAGCTTATGTACGGGTGCACACAGACGCATGTGTGTAACTTTGCATGAAGCAGAACGTGGGTGTTACCCAGGGTAAAGTCCATTACGCAGATATTGCAATTAACCTCTAAATACGCACTGCAAACTGAGGAAATTCGGTGTTGAGGTCAAACACAAAGTGTATTTGGTAACTGTATTAAGATAAGCGAGGTACAGCTGAGGCACCCAAAGGGGCTGATGGATGGAGAATGAGAAGCAAGGGGAGGAAAAAATAAAATCCTGTGTCTTTAAAAATGAGAGTGAGTGAGTCTGGGAGATAAAACTAAATTGACTCCTCCAGAATGACATGGTTACAGCCTGGTACTGCAATTACATTTATTTAGGTGCCCTACCTGTGCATTCCCACTGCTGAAGAACACACTCAGATTGCTTCCAGCTTTCCCCTCTGCCCTAAATTGCCTGAATTTATAGCACATACTTGGGAGACTCCAGCAATTTCCCCATTCCATATTTAACCCGTGTTACCCAAAGCACCTCAACTCCATCTGAGTGCAACTCCTGTGAAGGTAAGTGGTATTAATAAAGTCTGAGGCAAGCCTCCAGAGGGAGTGGGGCCACCATGGTGATAGTAATCCTGAGCCCATTTCTGGGTCTGCTGGCCCCTACAGGGCAGGGCTGGTGTCCCCAGCCAGCTCCAGTGTCACTCGGGCAGGGATTCCACCAAGGTTTTATCATTGGCTTCACAAGGCTGTGGATATCCCCTTCTGAATTTTGCCTGGGCTGGTAACGTTTTATTTTGGTTTGAATTCGTAGCCCTGCCCACCTTCCAAATGGCTGTTCTAGCAGGCAGGGATGGGAAAAGGAGCTGGAAAACATGACTAAATATGGCTGTGTTTCTGATTGCTACAGGCTGCGGGATAAGCGGCCCCTTCTTGCCAGCAGCCACAGCTGAAGTTCCCAAGGTTTGAGGAACAACGAGAAGAGCCCTCCCCCTCTTTTTTCTTTCTTTTTTTTTTTTTTTCTACTTTTTTGTTTTCCACAGAGAAATCTGCAACCTATTGTCTGGGCTAGCAAACTTGGCACCCTCCAGCAGCCTATAAAATTGCATTAGGCGTTTATATTTCCTGCAGTGGATTATGTGTTGTCTGGATTTTGGACGATTCCGGGAGAGAGGGTTAGCCTTTCTTTTTTTTTTTTTTTTTTCTTTTTCCAGTGGGGGCTACAAATTGCATTTGAAATAATTTCATTTTCTTGGAGATAAGAGAGCACTGGCAATCGGCAGAGTTGATGGACATGGTCCGAGCCAGATGTAGGCAGCTTCCCCAGCCTCCAACTCACCCCGTGGCTCTGGCCGTGCACCTTGATTCAGCCCAGCACCCGAGTATTCGCCTTGTCCAGAAATGTGTCAATAACCACGTCAATTGCGATGATATTTCTCGTGCTTAAAAGTTAAGCAAGTGCTCAAATGCCACGCCGAATCACAAGGAAAGGATTTCTCCGCGCTCTCGCAGCATCAGTGCTCTTGAGACCCAGCTGGCTCTGTGCTCCTGCACGCGTTGGGTTTTGATGCGAACTCTCAGTATTTACGCAGATGCAGCGTGTACGGGGGATTTTCTTTACAAACTGGGGCTTGCCTAACTACAAAAATATCCTCTTGACTCGTATCTGGAGCCTTCATTGTGCTTTATCGGCATTTTCTAATTTGGATCTGAAGCCAAAGAGGCAGTAGCTATTTCTAGAGTGGAGAAATCACATTTTAAAAAAAAAAAAGAAGTGTCTTTTCAAATCTTATTTGAAATGTGTGCTGTATCAGCAACCACCAGCATCGTGAAAGGGTAAAATCAGATTGCAAGTGTTTATTGATACGATGCTGTCATAAATTCACATAGCGCTTTTCCGTGCAAAGGAAAACTGCTAATCTTTTGCAGAAAACAAACAATCTAAGGGCACGATTTTGTAATTGCGTTTCTATGAGTGAGGAGTACGTGTCTCAGTCCTGCTGATACGACTGCTGGACTACCGAATAGCCAGCAGGTGGAGTCATCTATAATGTATGTGTTGTGATCCGGAAAGTTGACTAAGTACAACTGGACACGTGGAAATTTCGGTTGAAAGTTGAGACCAAGGAAAATATGAGGAATGGAACTGGAAAACTCTGCGAGCGCAGAGGAGACAAAGAGCTAAAACTTTAGCAGCAGAAGAGGAGGGGCCTGTGAAATGTTTGGAATAGCGAAAAGCTGGAGCAATCCTGGAAACACTCCTGTGGCTTGGATCCCGAGGCGTAATTCATGCTGTTGTAATTCGCGCAGACGGCTGCCGTCTCAAGGGAAGGCTGGAACAGCTGGGAAACATCAGGGTGTGGGCCTGCTTCAACCACACACCCTTTCTTTGTCCCTCCATCAGTCACAGAAGTGAAAGGTGATACAGGGCTCGCTGTCGAAAATATCTGCAAGCTATTCTCTGTCCTGGGAGATGGCTCCTCTTGCTACTTGAGTCGTGTCAAGGACCAGCTTAGTTTGGCATTTTCTGTATAACAATGCACTTTCAGATGCTTTTCAATAAACCGATTAGGGAGAAAGAATCAGCCTTGACTCCAGAGATCAGCCATGTAGTAAATTGAGTTGTAGCTGAGGGGCCTCTGATAAACAAGGTACTTCACTGAAAATGGAGTTGTGTGATAACACCCGTTCCCTTCGCACGATGTGCCCAGCCACCGCAGCGGGTGTTCTGCTTTGTCCTTTGCTCTGTCTGCCTGTTACACTGGGAATGAACGTTGCCTCCCCTCCGGCAGGGCATTTGCCCTTCTCGAGCTGCGCAGCCTCCAGCCTATTTGGAAACAAGCAGTTGCAAATAATGATTCCTAGCGTCCATTTGTCTGCGTGCCCACGTAGGCTGAGCAATAACGTCACGGCCACTCGGCTGCCACAGACTCGTGTCTGAGAGATAAGAAAGTGGCACAGCCCTGAGGTACTTCGGAGACACAGTCAGGGATGTATTTACGCAGGGGCTGTGTCTCCAGCGAGGCTACTGGAGCACTGCATCAACAGCCATCGCTGCCGGCCCGTTGACATAGGCTCCAGCCTCCAAGAACCTCTGGTTGGCTCATGACAGGCAGCCAACGGGAATGAATGCCAGGTATTTCCCCGCTTCTTGATCTCTGGCACCCAGGGGAGAGCCAATGTGTTTTTCTTCTGGTCTGTGTCCCCATGCACTCGCTGCGGTACCTCGGTGGCTCACGCCATTTATCTCGAGCCGGTCAGTCCCGCTGTCTCAGCAGGAAAGCAAAAGACCTTTCATTTCCCACACATGCTCTTCACAGAGTCTCCTATTATTACACATTTTGGGGATATGGTGGGGCGTCCCTTCATATTGGAATTGCTGAAGGACCTACTTTTTTCTCCATCTTTTCAGGCATAAGCAGCGCAGGCAGACGGCGTTTTTATGCTAAGTGCATATATGCAGATAAGTGCATCTGCACTGCAGGTGTCGTACCGCTTTAGCAGCATCGGTACACCTGAAACGGAACAACTTTTGTACAGGATGATACCCCACGGAAACACAGACCAACCAGCAATTAGCAACGATAAATGTGCTGCAGCAATGTTTGAAGCCGGCAGGAAAAGAAGTCGGGAAAGTTTTGCTCTGAGTTGTCTGGTTGATTCCCAGACGTTGACATTGCTGCCTCGCTGGAGCACTGTGGTGCTGGCTGAAGCCAGGTGTCCTCCTTGTAAGAGGTGACACTGGGAAAAGAGGTGGCACCGGGTGCACTGTGGCTGTTGACCTACTGATTGACAACTGCCAGCACCCTTGCGTCAGAGTGACATATCAATATTGGCCTCCTGCCCCTGCCTGGGGACTGGCATCCTTCCAGCAGACGGTTTAAGTCAGGTGGATTTTGTTGACTTAGGTTATGCATTTTTGGCTGTGTGATAATCGGTGACAAGAAAAGGCAGCTTCTGTTAATAAAATTTCATAGCAAAAAGAGCCGGCCCAAGATAAGCAAGGAGAAACATTTACCCACGCCTGTTGCTACGGAAAGCTCCACCACCGCTTCCTGCGAAACCGGGACCAAAGTGCGGGCTGTAACTTTACCTTGGCGGCGCTTCGTTACCTGCGGGAGTGCTGCCGTCAGGAGGAAGCGTGTCTGGCTCCCGGGAGCTCGGCTGGCAGGGTAGAAACAGCAGAAAGGAGCAGGGTTGGGCAAGCCATTAAACCTTCTCTGTCCCGCTTAGCAGAGAAGGCGAATCCATGGGGAAGGAGAGCGGCAAAGCCGTGGGAGGCTGCGCAGGGCAAGAGGGAGCCGACCAGAAGGATGAGACATCACGTGTAGGTGATGGAAGCAGCAAGAAACCATCCTCAGCTGCAGTGGAGAGGAGAGATTTGCTTTGAACTGTCTCCTAGTGATTTCTGTGCCTTCGGGTCAAAGATCGAGTTCGTGCC
>JAHREE010000193.1:7599716-7624856 GCA_033628505.1 Tringa tobata | reverse complement strand
GTGGTGGTTTCTCCACCTTACAACACCACTTTTTTCCCAGCGTGGTGGTGTGGGCAGAATGTAGGCTGGAGCTTCACACCCGAGTGCTGCTGCTCGCACTCCCCCAAGGGCCAGCGAAAACCGTGCCATGCTCTTTTATTCCTTGAAGTAGTATCTTCTCCCACATGTAGGTGTCAAGTATGACTCAGACAATGTGTATAATTGCAAGGAGAAAGATGCTGAGCATTGAAGGAGTGCTTATACGTTGTGTCTTCCTAGGAATTATGAATGAGCGCCTGAATGTGGTGACATTAAATTGTTCCAGCTCTTTGGGGTCGAACTGAGGCACAGGTCCTATGTAGCTACAGGAGATGCACCAGTTTACCTGCAGTTAGTGGTTAAACTGGTCGGTGTTGATGTAAACCAGTGGTAAATCAACTGAAAATTGCCCAGGAAAGGACTTGAGCTGGTTTAATGAAACAGTCTTAATTTTTTTCATTTTTAATTTCAAATGAATATAATTTCTGTATGCGTGAAAGGCTCTCCTCTCTATTTACATTGAGGAAAGTGTTCTGTTATCTGTTCAATGAATAGTACGAGAGAGTAAGATTGCAGCATTGAACCGTGGGGATACAACAGTTCTCATGCACAGCAATGTGTAATATTGCTGATAATGATAGTAAGGATTAATTGTGGATCTTAGTGCCAAGTTGGCTTTTGTTTCCGTATCAAACGCTGGCAAACAGTGGAGAAATTAGGTTAAGTGCAACTAGTAGAGTCCAATTTTAAAGTTAAGTGTGTTTATAGTCAGTATAACTGTTCTTCAGACTCGGACCCTTGTATTGTAGTTACTTGGTATTCTTAGCATAATGTTAATCTTTCCATATGTATATATACGGAAAAGATTTTTTTCAATATAAAAGATGAAAATAAACATATATATATGTATGTATATATGCACACACACATACCGTTATGTCAAGAAGTTTCCCTTGAATTTTCTTTTTACTGTTAAAGAGTGTGGTTTATTTATTTGGAGAATCTTCTCACGGTTGCAAGCAAGAAATATCAAATCTGAAGCCAAACATACAAATAATGCCAGAGCTAGGAAAAATGTGTTCTGTAATGTCTGGGAAATTCAGTATCTTTCTACCTAAAAGTCAAAACACAAAATTGCCTTTCACGAGGATTTCTGTCCAGATAGAGTATTCTTTTGAAGTACCTTATTTTAGAATAGTGGGTTCTTTTCAGTAAATTCTCTATGTTTAACTGTACATAATGCTTACGAGAGGAATAAAGAGCCTATTCTTTGATATTTTTTTCTTCTTTTTTTTTTCCCCCCTCTCGTATGTACTAGAGGCTTTCTGGAAGCTGGAAATAACACCAGCAACCTTGTTTTTCCTGCAGATCCTGTCAATTTTCTACTTCCTGTTCCAGAGCCACAGGCTGTTGCTGCGTAAACTTGGTGACCTCGTTCACGTCTCTGTGCTGATAGCGAGGAATCCCGGGGTGCCACGCTCACCACGGCTTCTTCTGTGCACAACCCCTACGAACCGATGGTTCAGGATGTGAACATGGCTCGTGATGCTGAAATAAATCATTTAGCTATAGAAATTACTAATGCAACCGTAAAACTAATAGCTTATTTTTTTTGGTCTGTTAACATGAAGTGTAAAAACTAGCCTATAGGGAGATAATAGCTAGTCCTTCAGATAAGCTTTAAGGCCCACTTTGCCCCGAGTTCTTAAAGTAGCCCTTAAATTTGCTGGGCTTCTTGTTTTCTGCTGTCTCAGGCCAGCATGCTCAGACAGCTTATGCAGTTAGGGTTTCATTATCTAATCCATCTCTGATCAGGCCGGATAAATGGTGTTTGGCCAGCGCTGATCTTGTTAGGAGGGTGGTGTAAAGCTGCTTGAGTTGGGATTGGGACAAATCGGATCATGGCTGCTATCTGCTTCTGGGACATATTTCAGTTAATCGTGGCGTGGGAGGAAAAGGTCCAGCATAAACTGCTGATTTTTAGCTCTCTTTGGTCCATATGTGGCAAAAATCACACGCCACCAGCCAGGAATGTCTCCTGGAAGTATTTGGATATGTTTGTAAGCTTTGGAAGTGAAGGGCCCCAAAGGTACTGCTGCTTTTTAACTGTATAACTGCTAGCTAGGAACTAGCTTGCTCTCTGTTTGTTGGCTTGGATGAATTGAATCATTTGGATCAGCTTGCTGATTTGGGTAAAAATAGTCCCTAACAGAGGGGGAAAAAAAAAAAAAAGTTGTATTGGCTTAAGTCACTTGTGAAACTGCACCAAAATGCAGTTGTTGATGCAGCTGTATTTGCTGCTTGTCAAAAGAGGTTGACTGCTGCACAGATGGAAGAGAAAGTACCCTTGCAATAATCTCTCTCCTCCTCCTCCGTTCCTCACATGATGAAAGGTGAGAAATGTTGGGGCTAGCTGGGAAGTGTCCTTTTTTTCTCTTTGGAGGTAGGGTGTAATTCCAGGATGCTCTGTTTGTCTTCCCCATCGAAATGCTAGAGGTGTACCAGCCAGTTTACACTTCTGAAGAAAGTTATTAAAATATCTTCCTGTTGCTTTGCATGGGGTTGAACAAGCTAATCAACTCCTCTTTCGGTCCCCAAGCTGAATTTTGATTTAACTTTTTTTTTATGGGGTCTATGCTGGTTAGTGAATTAAAATTATACTTAGATGTAATCTGTGGTTGGAATTAGGTGCAAGGTGTGAGCAGAGCTGATCCCTGTTCCTCTTTCACGAATGACTTGTGTGCTCAGTACCCCTGAGTTTTGGGGGGAATTACTCTTCTGCAACTGTGAGGGTGGCCAACTGCTCAGGGAAGGCAGTTAATGCAGCCATGCTCTGTGCCTTATCCAGTCCACGTAAACTTTTAGTGGCAGCGATGAGTGGTGACTTCGTGTTGTCATTCAGGCATGTCTGCGTAGGCTTCATAAAGATGACTAGTGGTGTTGAGATCAGTCCCTGGTGACTAAATAATGACATAATAGACGATAAGTCTTCGCTCCGCGAGAAGGTCTGTGGTTTCTTTTCCTGCTGTGAGCCAGAGGATGGTCTGTAACACCCTCTACCAGCTTGACTCCTTCCAGCCTGCAGACTGGAAGCCTTGAACAGTGGTGTGCCACGGAAAGGGCAGGACGAGGACATTGCTGGTGCTTCATGACAACCAATGTCCTCGTTCAAAGTATGGCCCGTTTGTGGTGCTCCAGAGGAGGGCAAGAAATCAGTCTGCTGATAATTGCCAAAGATGGGTTTGGGTTTTACAAGTAAGATGGCTGACTGGGACCGTGATCGAGAAAGGGCCAGTGAATAACAGCTTTTAAGCTGTGGGAGACCCTATGGAAATCTGTATTTTTAAATCTTACAGAAGAGAACATCTAGTTCCAGTAAATTGTGGAAAGGCTGTGTAATCAGGTTGGCTTTTTCCTCCCTCTTGTTATTCATGGCATGGCTGACTTCTTAAAGAGATGCAGAGCAATAAAAGTGATATAAGATACTGTAGAAAAGAAATGGAAGCTCCAATTTTTAGAGGCTGACCCCTGCCTTGGATCCAGGATGAGTTTTCCTGGGATGCTGTTTGGACAGACTATTGCTTATGTGATGAGACATAATGAATCACCTTTAAGTTTGTTGTTATTTCTCTGTTTGCCTTTGTCCTTTGTGTTTTTTTTTTAAATATTTGGGTGTTATGAGTTAGACCTGACAGAGTCTGGGAAGACTTAGAAAATCTCCAGTTCAAAGAAAATGTTTGGCAAACAGACTGAAAGTTGGGATTTTAGTGATGTCGAGAGCACTTTAATGTTGGCTCTTTTCTTGCCATATTCAGGAAAATGGAAAGCCCAAGTATTCTGTGTGCTTTAGTACCCCTCCAGGCTCTGTCGGTATTTCTCTTTGGATTTCAGAGGTTTGTCTTTAAAGGTGATGGCTGCGGTTGTGAGGTTGGAAGACGAACAGAGGTCTGGCTCTACTGGAGATGGTTTCCTTCTGTGTATGCGTACCAGCTGTAGACACATGCTTTTTATTTTTCCTTTTCAAAATTCCCATTTGGAAACACGAACGTGCTGGCATTTTGCAGAAAGCCTGGGCTGTCCTTTGCATTTTGAAAAGGTTGCCCACCTCGCTGAACGTGGAGCAGCCTGCCTCTCTCCTTGGCACGTCCTGTGAAATACCCTCAGCTGGCTTTTCCTCCCAGTGACCTAGCAAGAGGGGCTCTCGCCGTGCCCTTCTGCATCGGGGCTTCACACCTCTGTTTTCAGGACTGTCTCAAAGAAGTGCTGGTCACTGAAGGTTTAGCAGCTGTGTTGCTGTGCCAGCTTTGGGTTTTATAGTGGCTGGGCTGAGGGCTCTCAGCGGCTCTGCTGCAGCTCGGCTGGTGGCAGCAGGACTACCAGAATGCAGGAGATGTAAAGGAGGCAGCAGTAAAATAAAATAAAATAAAATAAATAAACTGCTTCATTTGCACCAGTGGTAGGGAAGCCAAGCTGAAGTTGAGACTGACCTGAAGTGGATTCTGTGTGTGGTCCGTGGCCCCCTGGAGACTGCTGCTGAAGGACAGACCCCTATTAGCTTGAAAAAATAAAGCCTATCACTAGCAGCCTTTGGTTTGCTGCACAGGAGCCTCTGCCCCTTTGGAAAATGTTAGGGGTCGCATCGGTTGAAGATGTTTTAAAACCCCCTGCTCTGCCCTGCTGACTGGTCTCGTGGCATGGGGCAAACCTTAGTTTTCATATGAAGCCAAAGAGGAGGGCAGGTGTTTCGGTCGGCTGGAAACCTCTCATTTAATTTGCCCATCTCGGATATTACTTGACCTTCTGTGTGTATGTGTGCTTTTGAAACGCGGTGGCTGAGGGATCAGAGGAACATCCAGAAGCGAAGTGAGAGAAGCAATTAGAGGTAACGAGTTCCAGTTCATTGAAGCATTCTGTTGATCTACATTTTACAGTGGTATTGAGTGGACGCTGGAGCGTAGCTGTCATGAGATAATCCCGATGTTTAGGGATTAGAGCTGCTTGACTGCATTTTGGGCCTTAACTCCCTTTCCTCTCCAGTAAATTTAATTTTGCCAGCAATCTTTTCTAAATTCAGGAAAATGCCAGTTTGAAAGATGTGTGTGTGTATTTTCCCAAGACTGCTTCCCCCTCCTTCTGCTTTACTTTAGGAGCGCACCTCCTTTTTTCCAGGCTGAATTTGAGATGTTTGTAGGAGTCAAGCCCAGCGATGGCAGGGGCTGTATGGAATGGTCTTCACCAGACTTGGACCATGCCGCCGTCCTGATCCACAGCATTCCTTGTCAGGGCTCTGCTGGGCTGTCCCACCAAGCTGTGCCAGGGCACCTCTCCTGCAGGAGATCTTTGCTGCCTGCTGGGCTTCACTGAAAAGGAGGTTGTTGTAGGTTGACATTTCTAACCTGTGTTCTTGGTTCTGGAGGATTTCCAGGGTGTTTGGGAAGAGGCTGGTGAATTGTTCCAGTATCTTTCTCATGTAGCTTGTCACGTGTACGTAGGACGTCTATTGAAACCACCCCTAGCAGCTCTCTTGTTGGACCGAAGGAAACGGGACACTAACTCCTTAGCAATAATACGATGTATTTAAGCAGCCATGAAGTAAGAAAGGTTGTATACAAAAGCTTCCTTGTTTAGTGAGGGGCAACAGCTGATCTTGAGCTGGATCCAGCATCTGTTTGGGCAGAGCAGGAAGCTTTGGCAGTTCCTGCCGGCTCAGTTGGTGCCACATTGGTGTTCAATCAGCTATACCGTTGCCACCTCCTAACCTTTGGAGCATGCTTGTGATTCATACCGATTAGAAAAGAGGTCATGAGATCTTTCACTTGTGTCTCTTGGGTAGGACAGTGGGGTTGGGTCTGGCGTGTTTTTGAAGTGGCTGTGCGTTCCCAGGGCTGTTGCTTGTGTTTGCCTTTGTCTGGGAGAGTTCGTTGTGCGGGAGGATTGGATGCTTGCTTCAAAGAGTGTGGGCTGGAAGTGATTGTTGCTTTTTCTGTACAACTTCATGGGGTTTTATCTCCTCATAATTGCCTCAGCAATGATGCAAGTATTAGCAAAGACATGGGGAAGACCCTGCACCATTTGAGGGGGAAACCCTCCCCGCAATGTATCAGCACTTTTTACCCTCTGGCTGTACTTTGCTAAATTTCCTTTAATAGAGAGGCTAAAGAAGCAACCTTATGTGGCATTTCTGTGTGTTGCAAACATCAAAATATTCTCCCCAGAGGCCTTTGAGGCCCTGGGATTTGGATCCAGCTCAGGTTTCTTCAAGGGACCATAGTGTGCTCTTAAAGCTGAGGCTTTCTGCACAGCTTTTCCCCTGCTATTTCTGTAGGAGATTCTTGCAGACACTTGGGGTGGTTGTCGCCCTTGGGGGCGATGCCTGGGAAGGAAAATCCCACCAAGGCTTCACTTAAAAGCCTTGATTTAGTGCTGCGTGGGTGGAGGAGAGGCTGTAGCTGGCATCCTAGGCCTATAATTTGCTGCTTGCAGCTGCCGTTCCCTTACCTGGGGAGGAGTGGGAAGGTTGCCTTTCCTCCAGCTCGCTGCTTCCCCTGGGGTTTGGGGGAAGGCTGGGTGCCTTCTCCCTGGGGTGCCAGTTCCACCGGCAGCGTAGCCAGGCGTGCCTCTCAGAGCATCTGCTGTGGGATGATGCTTCTGAGCCATCTCTGCCCGGCTTTTTGTTTTTATTCTGTTGTGTGGCTTTGCTTCCTTTTTGTGGGAAGATGAAATGAAGGGAAGTGTGTGCATTAAAGGGCTTCTCCGTTACCCTTTGTACTGTCCTGTCCTGGAGAGAAGGTCCATCAAAGAGGTCTCTTTTCCTATGCTTGTTTCATGTTAAAAGCCCTGTGTAGCCTTGGAATGGAGCTGGATCAGATGGACTATGTTTTGTAGGTGCTTCTCCTTGCCTGTGGGCACCAGTTATGCTCAAAGCTCAGCTTTGGAGTGACCTGGGCTGGTTCCAAGTATTAAGGACTAATGCTTCTTCTAGTCCCATGAGTGGTATCAGCCACACAACCTGGGGAGATCCAAAGGGTTCATTCAGGGAAGAAAACCTAGGCTGCGGTGCTGCTGCAGCAGATTGAACTGTGGGGCATACTGAAGGAGGTGAAAGCTGGCAGCATGGTATGGGCAGATGTCCTGGGACTGGTGGGATGGATGAGAGTGGGAAGCTGGAGTTTGTGTGACGTTGGCCTAAGGAATGATCTGAATCGTGGAGGAAGCTGAGGCAGTAAAGCGTACGCATAACTTCTGCTGTTTTGGCAAGATCTGAATGTCTCTTAGGTATCCCGCAGAAAAAAATCAGTTGACTTCTGGAGCTGCTGCCCATCCTGTTACTTGTTTTGTCGAGGAGTGGAAGCAGAAGTGTGTGAAAACACAGAATACCCTCAATGCTCCAGGTTTAGGAAGAGGTGCGTGATGCTACGGTGGTGCTGTGGGAGTTGGTGTTTGTCCTGGGTGGTCTTAAGCTGCTGGGCACTGTCTCCTCAGTGCAAAGGGATGAAGAGACAGAGAATGTGCCAGAGTGAGAACCAGTGCTGCAGCGGGCTGTGGCCGGGCAAGATTTAATACATGGTGCATCCATGTATTAAATGGATGGGGCTGGAGCTTGTACCCAGCAAGTGCCCAGCAGGGAGGATGTGACAAGAAGGCACCGTGTGAGGTCTTAATTATGTGGTCGTACATTTTATGTTTTTAGAGATGACTTCATCTCCGTAAGTGCATCAAATGGATAACGCTTGCTGAGGCGCTATTAAATCTAGCGGGAGTTTTGTTATCAGTTAAAATGGGTCTGAGGTCAGGCTTTGGACTGAGAGCTATTCAATATTTCATTTCTTCCTTTTCATCTCATGTGTGACCCCAAACTGAATTTACTGCAGATAATCTAAACCTTGTACTGAATACAGAACTATTAATTTTTAATGGTCTCTTCTATGGTACTCACCACTGTAGTGTGGGTGCTTCACAGATGCTAGCGATCTTGTTTTTAGTTTTCCTGAGAGACATAAAAGGTCTGTTATTTCTTTTTGTAGAAATGGGGAATTGACTTACTGGTAATAAGACCAGTTTTGCAAAAATTGCATTGACACTTGCAACCAGATTTATTTTTTACTTGTATTTGTTATTGTAAGCGGTGGGGTTTTGGTGGTGTTTAAATCCTTGATCTACAGCTCTCTACAACTTCCACTGTGTATATGGATATCTACCACTTGCACAGACTGATCCTTACTATGTGTATCATGTTGAACAAATGTAAAGTCATGTTGCCTTCATCTTAAAAAACAGTGGAAAAGTTTGAATTAAGTAACATGGTCATCATCATAGCAAAGCTATACTTGGAAGATGAAGCGTTACACCTAACTTTTTAAGTAGAAGGGATATTGCTTGTCTTTAGCTAGAAAACCACATACCTTTTGGTTTCTGCAGCCGTTTTTCCTTCTCGGACAGCAGCGCTTCCTAGGCTTAAATGAACCAGGAGTCAGGAAAAAATAGCACATAAACCTGATTTGTTGTAACATCCCTGTACGCGAGGAAACAGAGTGGAAGTTGCATGGGTAGCTGTAACTAGTGTTTTTTAATCCACAGCCCTTTCCTTGACTGGAAATGCTGTTTTAGAAGAGAATGGAGCTATGTTGCCTTTAGAGTTAAAAGCACGTTTTGGTCTGTTAGCAAACAGAAAGCTGCTGTGTGGACAGGAAAGGTGGGAACAGGCTCCCGACCCACTCCCTGCACTGGCTGCCTGGGGAACCAGCAACTTTCCTCCTTCCGGGGGACACAGGTCTCAGCGTGGGCACTTGTGGGGTTGGTGAGGAGGAGGAGGAGGCAAGCTAAGGCACATTTTGCTGGGGAGGCTTTGTGACACGTTTGGGCTGCAAAACAGTCCTGCTGCTTGGGCTACAGGCGTCTTGGGTGAAGAGTACTTGGGTGATCATGGACTTGGTATCTCCTTGCTTTTGCTTGTTGAATAACGTGTCCCTCATCTGTCCCACCACTGCCTGCTTTTTATTGCTTCTGCATGGGTGTTCGGTCCTGTTCTCTTCTTCTTAGCTGAGTACAGCACTGAGAAAAGGGGGAGCTGGAAATGTGCTGTATGGCTGGGCTCTGTCATCTGCGGAGAGCCCTGGAGAGCAAGACCAGGATTTTTGACTAGATGCCTTGTCTTGTTGCTGGGATTTTTAGACTATGATGCTGGAAGTAGTATAAAGCTGTAGGGGAAGAAAAACCACCCCATCCCACTGCTTTTTCCCAAGAGGAGATAAAAGACCAACCTGGCAATGCCGCCTTTGTGCTTTGGCATGTGTTCTAGAAACTCCTGTTGCCTTGAGGTGAGGGAACGCAATGAGACTGGAAGCCTCTCCCAGTGGTCACACAAATCCAGTAGAGACCTGGCATCTGCTAATGTCACCAGCTGGATCTAAGAACTTTTTCTCCATATGACCTTTATACCTAAGCATTTCTTGGAAACTTCTGACTTCCCGGGCTACTTAGGTTTCCCAAAGAGTGTCTCACATTGACAGAGCTGTGCTGGGAGGTCACAGTCACAAACAACACGGCAGTAGTTTGATGGGGTGAGATGGATTCGGCAGGAGGTGATAGTGGCCTTTTGTGAATAGTGCTGTGTGATGGCTAAACGTCAACCATGGCCCAGAGAAAGCTTAGGAGAAGGGAAAGAAAAAAGGAAATGGACCAACTGTGGATTATGATTTTTCAAATAAAGAGGGTTACAGTGGAACTTAATTCTTTGTAGTGTTTTCATCTGTGCATCCCTTCTGACCCGTGAATTAGTCTTGTACAAGAACTGGACTGTTGTAATGGACTTGGATGCAGTGAATGAGACTGGCATTTGAGTATATGTTGACTGACCAATTATCTGATAGTATGTGTCTATATATATATGTCTGTGTGTGGCTGTGCCTGGAAATTGAAACGATGCTTGCAATTAGGTCTGGGTTTTTGTGTGTGCTTCTGTCCACTGGTTGCATCCTTCCAGAAAAGACTTGTTGCATTTCGCCATCTTGCCCAATCTCTTCTGTCCTCTTTTAACAAGAGCGTCATGTGGTCAGTGCAAAATACTGCAGATTCAGGAAAATAACTTTGCTCTGTTGATAAACAACAAATTAGCACCACTAAGAACACTTGATGCTTCATGTTCTGTCCAGAAACCTCTCTGTTACGGGGTTGAGAATGATAGAATAGAATCATAGGATGGTTAGGGTTGGAAAGGACCTTAAAGATCATCGAGTTCCAACCCCCCTGCCATGGGCAGGGACACCTCCCACTAGACCAGGTTGCTCAAAGCCCCATCCAGCCTGGTCTTGAACACTTCCAGGGATGGGGCATCCACAGCTTTTCTGGGCAACATGTTCCAGTGCCTCACCACTCTCACAGTAAAGAATTTCTCCCTAATATCTAATCTAAATCTCCCTTATTTCAATTTAAAACCATTATCCCTCATCCTATTGCTACACTCCCTGACAAAGAGTCCCTCCACATCTCTCCTGTAGCCCCCTTCAGATACTGGAAGGCTTCTGTAAGGTCTCCCCGGAGCGTTCTCTTCTCCAGGCTGAACAAACCCAGCTCTCTTGGCCTGTCTTCATAGGAGAGGTGCTCCAGCCCCCCAGTCATCTTTCTGGCCCTCCGCTGGACCCGTTCCAAGAGGTCCATGTCCTTTCTGTGTTGAGGACTCCAAAGCTGGACACAGTTCTCCAGGTGGGGTCTCACGAGAGCAGAGTAGAGGGGCAGAATCACCTCCCTCGACCTGAACATATCTGAGAACATATCTGAATGTATCTCTTTCAGCCAGACTGTGGCTGATGCACAGGTTCTCCTGGGGATGGGTGTTTCTCGTGGTGAAGGTGTTGCCTAGCATAGATGGAGGTGCTGTGAGATTTTTCTGTGTGTGTTCTCCTCTTTTCAAAGCTTAAAGGGACAAGTAAGGATTTCCTCTTCTGCTGGTTAATGAGTTGATGTTTTCATCTTGAGTGGTATCAGGTATTTTTGACTGCTTTGAATGCAAGGAGGAGCATAGGTTGGATTCATAGTTTGGACCAAGACTCCTTTAAGAACTGGGAATTTTTTTGATGAGTGATTACACTGTACTCTGGGCTGTTAGTTGATGGATGTAGATGGAGCATGTCCATGTTACTTGGGAAGGTTTCCTTAAATAGGCATGACCTTTCCAGTGAAAACAGGAAGATAGTTTTTTGCGTTGGTTGGTTTGTTGTTTTTTTTTTTTTTTTTTTTTCAAGCTTGGCGTTTGTTTCATTTTTGGAACTTGTGATTACTGCAGGCATTTACCACAGAAGTAGCTTACAGTCGTGGTAGCTTTGTGGAGCAGGGTTTGGCAGCTCTTTTGGAGTTTGATAAGGAAATTGGCTTGCTTTGCGGTGCAGCATTCGATATAGCATTTGTTCATCCTTTCTGTATTTAATCCATCCTTTCTGTACCAGCCAGTATTATTCACCTTTGGTGATCTGATTCTCCTTCCTTCTCATTCTGCCATCTAAAAATCTGAGGCATCTCGGCGTGTAAGGAAAAAAACTAACATGGAATAGTGGAATAGATAATGCTTCACTAGGTCTGGTTCATCCTACGATAAAAGTGCTTCCGTTTCTGTCGGGGATTTAGTGTCTGTTGGTGTGGGAGTTGCAGGCAAAGTGGGGAGAGTGGTCCTGTCCCCTGAGAACAAGGAACCCTCTGGCTATAATGTGACCCTGGTGACAGTCTGCCTGAGGTAGTGCCTGTCCCTGACCGTCCTTGGGAGGTGTAGCAGGAGATGGATGTTTTTGACTCCTTTGTGCACTGAGATTTTTCCGACATGCCTGGTCTCAGATGTTTTGTCACTGTTGCTGACAAGGTGTTGGCAAGCTCCTCTCTGAACTCGTAGCCTATGTTTGTCTCTACATAAGCATAAAATTTCTCTGCTTGGGCTCCTACGTTTATTGTAAGGTATTATGTGGGGTCGTTTCTCTTGCATTTGGTGCTTGATAAGAGATGATGCAAATACTCTGGAAAAGGTGTAATATAGTGGATAAACTGACCAGCCTTGATAGCACAGTAGTATCAAGTGTTTTGTTTGGTTTATGTTATTTACTTGATCCTCAGGGATAAAATACAATTTTATTGTAATTTTTATTGTATTGTACAACAAAATACAATTTTACTGTAATTTGTATTGTATTTTATGTCCATTCTCCTGAGCAGTTTCTTGTTCTAGGTCAGCAATTTCACCTGAATTCTTGGGAGTTTGCAGTTAAGATTCAGAGGTTTGTAGATCTGTCTGGTTGGTTCTGGGATTTGCAATCTTTACTTTTGTTTGCAGTACAGGATTTTAAAGACAATCCCTAAATCTCTGGACCCTTTGGGCAGGAGTAAACATGTGGTATTGTTCCCCTTGGATGGGTGAATTCCTACCATTGTAAGCCTTTCTCTGCCTCTGACTTCCTGGGCAGGACTTTGATGATGAATACAGTCACACTTAAGTAATAGAGAACTTCTTAATAGGCCACTTCTGACTTTAATTCCTAGGTAAGTATTTTTCTGTCTTGTATGGATTTTCCTGGGGGTGCGGAGGCTGCTGGATAGTTAGCTTTGCTCTTGGGATGATCTGCTTATCTACAGATGGTCACTGCATAGTGCTTGTCATGGAGGCAACTATCTCCATGAAGTTGCTGGAAAAAAAATGGCAATGGATTTTGTACGGGCTGCATTTGAACAGATGCACTGTGGAAATAAGAGTGCAGTGGGAAGGGAGGACAGGACACGGTACCACCCACCTCTTGAAGGCTGCTCCGTTCCAGCGAAGCCAGGGCAGGTGGTGCTGCCTTCCCCAATGACTCAAGAAAGACTTTCACCTCCGGCTACTGTTAAATTGGTGTTGGGTTGGAATTGCTGGAAGGCTTATGAAATGCTAATTCAGCACGTTATGCGTGAAGCTAATTGGCAGGATAGAAAAGAAGATGTGCTTGTAGAAACCTTTCTTCTTACCTGGAAGAGTTGAAACAGTAAAAATGCCCTGTAGGAAAACTTCCTCTTCCTTGCACAGTTAGCAGCGATAACCAAAAGCAAATTATACAATACCGTGTTTAGAGCCCTCTGATAGTGTTGTCATGCCTTCTGCTTCTGTTTACAGATTTCCCATGTAGCTGATTGAAATTAACAAGGCTGGTCAATTCATTGCTGCTGTGTTTAACCCCCTGGGCAGCAATGAAGCTGGCAAGGATGGAGCATCATTTTCCCATGCTGCTTGGAAAGGGAGGATGTACAGCAAAAACTAAGTAGTGTTACTGCTTGGGTGAGAGGTTCACGGTCGCAGCTCACACGTCTGACAAAGGGAATAGGGAAGGTTTCCAGAAGTCTTTTTCCTCCACCACTTCCAGCGTGGCTCAGTCGCTCGAGCGAGTTAGGTATTGTGATGTTGTTTTGTCATGTATGGGCTAGCCAAAGACTAATGTATCCACAGAGTTTGTTCAAAGCAGATAGCATTACAGGAATCAAAACAGATCTCTTGGTTCCTGCTCATAGATGTAATCCTTTGTTTTTAGCAGTTAAATATCCCTGTTTTCTTTAGCCTAGCCTCCGTTATCAGGGATTTGAGCCCTTCTTAAGTCATAATGCATGTAGTTGCATAGCATTCATGTTAGGAAGAAAAGTGTCATGCGAGATAGTGAACAGAGGATTAAAACAGCTCCACCAGGTCACCTGTGGAGGAGCAGAAATCTCAGAGCGCTGGGTTTAGTGGGTCATGCTTCCTTCTCTGGTTTGAACTATGTGGCCTCCTCGCTTAATTGCTGCCCACTCGCTCTGTCTAAGGATGGTCCTTGGAAGGTGCTGGGAGCACATGGTGAGCTGCACACTGATACCATCTTGTACTGCATCAACTTGCTGTGTTAATAGAAGGTGTGCTCTGCAGCATTTTAATTATAACATCTTCCCCTAGCACCAATATTCACTTAAAATGAAATACATGCATGGGTCTGCATCTTGTTGTTAGAGATGTTTCGTATTTTCTTTAGGCATGGGCAAATAAGTAGTATGGTTGAAAAAGGTTGTGCTAACTTCCCTTTTTTAAATGCCCTCTCCCATGAGTCTGCATAGGCTGAGAGACTGTGTGCTTACTCTTGTGACCAATTTGGAGATCTGAGCTCCACCATGCCACACTTGCTTTTCTTGTCTGTTTGCTTAGAGTTTGTAGGTGGAGCTTACAGATACTGGTGTTCTTACAGAAAGTGTCCTTTTGTAGCAGCTGATGGGTGGATGACAAACAGCTGATTAAGCCAAACCTTCAAAAGTCTTTTGAAAAAAAATTAGTATTAAATTTTTGCTTTGCAAATGTTCTATCAGTATGACTGGGTTAAGCAGTGTTAGGCCACCTGGTGTAGGTTGTTCTGATGGATAATACCCCTTTGCTCCGGGCCACCATGGGCTTGTGTCTGTGGGGTATCTACAGTAGGCACAGCCCTTGTGTAGTGGCTCCTTGTGTTGGGGTGGGTGGTGTGAAACCTTACCTCGAGGCTAAGCTGATCTGATGGTAAACAGCTGCTGAAAGAAGGGATCCTTTCCCTCTGCTCTCCATTTCACTCCGACTTTCTTTTTTGTGATCTCATAGAAAATGAGTAATGCCAAAGAGAAGGAGTTTATCATTAGATGCAGCTGTGGTGGATGTTGTGGCTGTCTGCCTGCTAGGTTATGTTTAAAAAGAGGGGATGGCTTGTCAACCCACTGCTTGTTTGGGGAAGGGTGTGGGATTGTGCCTTTTGAATTCTGCCAGGTGTTGGACTGATTTATCTGTAATGTTCAACTTTGCCCTCAGTGTGCAGCAGCTGCATCTTCCACGGTAGTTTAAACTGATCTGCAGATCAGCCTGGGGTACCACAGGCAGTGGTCCTAGCAAGGGACATGGAGCACCAGCACCTGCCTGGGGAGTTGGGGTGTCCTGGTGGGCTGAGGTGTGCTAGAAGGGTGCAGGGGTGGGGAAGGTCCTGCCTGTGGGTGCAGTTGGGAGGAGGGGAGATGCTTGTAGCTGAGACCATGACAGGTAACCCCAGATGTTGAGGGGCTGAAGTAAAGCAGTAGGTCAGCAGCGTTTTCCCGTGTGTGCACGCAGCAATGAGGGCAAAACTTTTCTGCTTAATACTAATTTATTATTAATTTTTTTTTTTAAAATCAGTAACTGCATGTTGAGTTTCTCTCCAGAAACCGGGAGACTCAGGGAATGGCCTGAGGGGAGGCTGCAGTAGTGTTGCAGAAAGAAAAGCTGTTGAAGAAGCTGGGCTGCCTCTGCTGTCCCCTCAAGAGGGAAGGTGGTGTTGGGTGCTTGCTGTGCCCATCTCCCTGGCACCGAGAGCAGCGGTGTGCGGTACCCACAGTGCAGCTGCACGTCGGTTCTGTCACCTGGGCAGCATCCGTAGCTCTTGCAAGGAGAACCCTTTGTGTGTTTAGTGCTGCTGTCGACCTCTCTCACACCTGCAGCTCTTTAAGAGTGAGCAGTTGTCCTCTCCCCCTGCAGAGGAAGGGGATAAAAGTTTGTTCATCTGTGGTTTCTGCGATGAAACGTGTTTTCAGCTCTGCCTCCGTAGCTGATGGCGGGCCCTCCTTCCCCTCGGCGCGCGGCCGCAACGCGCTCATGTGCCGGCACGCGTGTGCTGCCCTTGAAAACAGACCAAACTTATTAAAATCATTGCTGGTTGCCATGGCAGCTGTTGTCGCTGTGGGCTAATGGGAAAGGCAATTACTGCTGCATGCTGGGGAGCGTACGGGGAGGGTGTGGGCAGGGGGGGGGGACAGGCGACTGCATGCTGATGGGCTGTGTGACTGATAGGTTGGCTGTCATGGTGAGCAAGCAGCAGAGGAGAGAAAGGCCGGAGATGCCCTGTAATGAGGTTTGGCCAAATAGGCTGTATTTCCACCTCCTGGGCAGGCTCATTGAGAGATTCCCACCCTTCCTTTGATTGTCAAGGGGAGGCTCGGGGTTGAGATTCACGTTTCCAGCTGGGTGCAGTGCAGTTGCTGCTTGGTGACTCTCAGCCGGCCCAGAAACTGAATCGGGGAGCTGGAAAACTTTATACACATTAAAGATACTCATCTGGCCCGTTTCCAGATGTTTCCTCACTGTAAATATTCCTCTTCGGTTGTTACTTTGCAGTTTCCTGTAGGCTGAAGGTCATGATATAAAATAACTCGAGTTTTCTTGGAGCAAGGAGGATCGGTTATGAAAACTGAGGCCAGTTATGTTTCAGGATGCTTTGTTGATTCTTGTGTGCTGCTGTGCTAGTAGAAGGCCAAAATGTTTTGATTATGGACCTGTGTGTAGACCCGTGTGTATCTGCAGGTGTCACTTGGTCATATGGCAGATGCTTTATTTTCATGCTTTTTATAGTGAATTTAAAGCTAAAGGGAAACTGCATCCTTCACCTTTTTTTTGCTGAATTTGGGCAGCGTGTACCCAAGCAGCACCGGCACTGTTTGTGCCCAGTGCAAACATGAGAAAAACAGGGAACATTTTGTAGTGAGGAGCTTGTAGGAAATCAATAAATTCCTTTAAAGATTTGTGTTTGGGATGTAGGTAAGAGCTGTAATGTAAGTCTGCAGCTTCTGTGAAAACTCAGGGATACCAAAAACTGCTTCGGCAGCATTTGATGGAGCCCTGCACCCCCAAATCACAACCCTCTGTCCCCTCCAATTTGTCCTTTTCCCTTGTGCTGGGAAATGTCCTGAGACCTTGGTGCTCAGGAGTTCTTCCAGGAAGCCCTCCCTGGCTGGCAAGAGGCAAGTCATGTAAGTTTCTTCCGACTGCTGGAGTCCATTATGGTGTCAGTGAAGCTAAAACGATGGTTGTGGTCCCCTTTGATGGGGAGACAGTCCCGGGAGGTTTGGGGAAGGCTTGTGGTCCAGACAAAGTGAGAAGAATAAAACAATCCTCTTGGAGCAGGCAAAATCGTGACCTTGTCTGAATTTTTCCCCCCGTTTCGGTCGATCTCCCAGCAGCTGTTTCCATCTGCCCTCCGGATCGTGCCCCGTTGGGATAGCAGCGGTGACTCACTCGGCTGGGATGGTTTCCGCAGTGTTGGAGAGCTCTGCTTCCCAGGGAGCCATGGCACCAGGAAGGGGAAGGTTTCTGGTGCGTTTGATCCTCAGTAAAGATTATGCTGCGTCTGTTTAATTAGAGGCTGTTGCTTTCTTTACTGGTGTACTAAATATAAATGGAGGAGCTGGTCTAATATACTCCAAGTTGCCAATGTCAGGAGTCAATAGCTTTGTTTTCCTC
The DNA here is from genome assembly GCA_033628505.1 of Tringa tobata. Taxonomy (NCBI): domain Eukaryota; kingdom Metazoa; phylum Chordata; class Aves; order Charadriiformes; family Scolopacidae; genus Tringa; species Tringa tobata. The sequence goes on along the minus strand of JAHREE010000193.1, from coordinate 7,607,581 downwards.
TTGCCAAGTGTGATTTGTTTTTAAGTACTGCCACTGAATCTAATTATGCAGTAATTCTTGTTTGTTAAAAGGAATGAGAGATTTAAACTGAGAGGGACTTCATACTGTTCTCCCCCGTCTCTTTTGTCGCACCTCTGTTTACAAAGGAAGAGCTACTAGTTTGCAGGTATTTGTACAGTATGATTTGAAGTGTCAAAAGGCTTGATCTAAATATGCCTTATCTCAGTTTATATTCAGCTAAAATAGAGTTGTTAAGGTTTTCTCTTTGCACAGTTTTCGGTGCACATTTGTACATTCCAAACATTACCTTTGTGACAGTTAGCAGAGTGCCAAAAAAAATGTAAAAAACATTAAACAAAATGCGGCGAAGATAAAGAAGCTGCTGCTGGATCCCAGGCTTGCGGGGATTTACTTGGGGCTTCATTTTCAGTTTGGGATTCTTTGTCTGCTGAACAGTCTAAGTCCTGGCAGGCCCCAGGGAGATCTGTAATGGGACAGACATCTGTGCTTAAGCTGCCTTGCCCTGTCCGTCTGCCTGTGCAAGAAAACGAGTAGCAAATGATATTTATTTATTTTGGTTTATTTCTTTTTTTTTTTTTTTAACCCCCTGGGGCTCCTGCTGGTCACAGTGGACCCAATCTACCCCCATCTGCTTAGCCTCGTGCAGTGCCGTGGCGCAGGCTGTTTGCCTGAGTGTGCCCGTGAGCCGTAGTGCGATGCCCGGGCGGTACAGCTCGCTGGGACGGTGCTGCCGCTGCCACCCCGTGAAACGCCCGGCCCCGAATCAGTCGGTCGGAAAGTCCTTGAGAGCAGAAACGATGGGGAGAATCCCTCATGGTGAGGACTGACTCAGTGCCCTTATCAGCTGCCCGGTATGCGGCGAGGCTCTGTGTCTTGCCGTCGGCTGCTGTAACCGCTGTTTGTTCATGCCCTGGCCCATTCGGCATGCTTTTTCCTTCTGGCCGGTGGGATAACGTGGGGTACCTGGTCTCGGGGCAAAGCTGGCTGCTGGGCTGGAGGAGGGAGGAGGCTCGTTGTGTGCTGGAGGCATTTTTGCTGTGTTGCAGCATGTGCTGGGGGGAGGCATGCCTTAAAAATGGGAGCACCTAGAACATCGGGCTGATCTGCCAGGTCTCTTCTGGCCTCGAGACTCGAGGTCTGGCAGAACGGTTTCATCATTCGGTCTGTTTTTGTGGAAAGGGGAGGGAGGAAGGAAATCCAGAGATACTTTTCTGCCCTTCTTGAGGTTTTCTTGTTCCTAGTGGTAGCATGAAGAAATTGTGTTTCTGGAGAGCGTTGATTTGTAATTGGTGTCTGCTCTCAGTCTGGGTGGAGGAGACGGAGACTCTTCCCGGTGTTCCTGTGTGCTCCTGGTCGTCAGTAGACATTACTGACTGGCACAGAGGATTTTTTCCAAAAGCTGTTTCCTCTGTTGCATGATGCAATGTTGAGTCAGTTACCCTGTGCCTTTGAAGTGTAACATTTTTCATATCTCCAACACTTATTTATTGTCTTCCCTTATCCTTTTTACCCCCCCTTAGCTTTTCCTATTTTTGATAGACTAATCTAATGCTACCCTTTCCAAAGGGCAGAGTGGTGGCTACCAGAGGAGATTAGCCTCCGTCCTCTTCTGCTTTAAGCTTTGGGAGCCGGGCTGGTGGAGAGCACATGACCCTCCCGGTGGCTTTTCCTTCCCGGCAGGACACAGGGAGCTGTGTGCGAGGGGAACAAGCGGTGCTGTGTAGCTCGTCGCTGCTCCGCTCCCGCTGGTGGCAAGGGCCAGGCAGGGATTGCTGGTCCCTGCCAGCGTGGCACGGTTTGGCGAGCCGGTGGCTTTCCCGGGAAGCTCGGGGCTTGCCCAACCGTGCGGTGCCGACCCCCCGGCTTCCCGTTTTGACCCCGAAGAGAAGCGGATGGGCTGGCTGAAGGGGATGCAGGGCTGGCTTGGCCTTTCCTCGACGCGGTGTAAGCGAGCGGGGTGCCTGAATTATTCACTCCTCCTCGGCCCGCTGGTTCCTATTGAATTCCCCCTGCGTCGGGGCACCCTGCCAGCACCCGGTGATGAATTCATCGCTGCGCCTGCCCCGGGGGCACCCCGCGCCGTGTGTGTTCGGGGGAGCGGGACCGGGGAGGGGAGGGTAGGGGGGGACGCAGCCACCCACGCCAGGCTCACCCTGGAGGTTTGTAGCTGGGGGTCGGTGGGACCGGGTTGCCCTGCTGTCTTTCCATCCATGGCGTAGGTGGGCGCCAACCCTTTTGCTGCCCGAAGGGCTGTTGGCAGGTTCGTGTGTGTTTGTATCTGTCTCTGCCTTGCAGCCGTGCTGAAGTCTGCCCGGGCTCCATGGTCCTAATCTTTTTTTACCATCTCTCCATAGGCGGTATCTGGTATCCTATCTGTATTTCGTCTTCATGGCGTGGATTTCTCTGCAAACCACGTCCTTATTTTTTATACGCAGTTTGAGGTTCTCCTCTTTTCCGCATCCTGAATTTTCAGGGGTGGTTGTACTAAAAAGCAATCAGGTTTCACATTTTCTGAGGGGAAACGTTTCCTTTATTGTCCTAATGGAAACCATTTCCCATTTGCCTGTAATGTTAGTCTAACTAATCTGAATAATTTTATTGTTAAATGGCTTAAAAGATCTCTGCTGTTCACATTATCACAACTCATAAAAGGTACCTAAGGCACGTTTTGTACTTTCAGAGGAGATTATCACTTCTCTTTACAAGAACTTCTGGATGTATGTTTGGTACCATCTTCATTGTGCTAATCCCAGCTAGGCTTTGTTCCTCTACGTTTTCTTTTTTAAGCAATTAGAGCAGGTGGCTGGTCCCTGGGGAAGCTTCCTTTGACCAGGGTGCTCTCTGGTCCCGGTTGATGGGGTCGGATGGAGTTTCAGGTCCTCCTCCTGGCTGCACAGAGGAGTGGCTTTTCACCTCTAATTGGATCATGTAAATCAGCCCTTTCTTTGTCTCATCCTCTTTGTCCAGAATCTCCTTCTGGTGATTTTGATGAATAAATCAGCCTTGACATTGGATTGAATTTTTATTAAGTAGTTATGTTGATATTTAAAATATAGTGTATGTGACAATCAGAATTGTGACCAATAATTTCCCTCAAAAACTGATTTCTATAGTAGAGGTGATATGTAAATGATTGAGTACAAAGTGACAGGGTCTGGCTTTTGTTGTGGGGTTTTTGCTGGTGTGGTGTGTGCTTTCTTTTAAAATTTTTTAAAAAATCTTATGCTGTTACAGCCCTCTGGGATTTTAGTGTTTGATAAAGTGCTTTGTGGTCCCTAGAATCTGACAGATGTTGGAGAAAACTGAGCTCTCGTCCAGAGAGAAACCCAGTCCTTTCACACCAGAGCAAATGCTGGGTACTGGAGGAGTGCACCTTTCTGCTGGCTAGAGAGAAGCTTGTGCTGATGAACATCGGTCCCTCAGCCAAAGGCAAAGTCTCTCAGAATCGCTGCTTGTCTCCCCAGCACCAGTTTGCAGCGTGTGACTGTGCTGGGGAACACTGGGGAAAGAATGTGCTGTTCTTCTTTTCCCTCGTTTGAGTCTTATGCCTGAAACAGTGCAGTATATTACCTCTGAAGTGATGGCTGCGATATTGCTTGCTGAGGCTTCTCCGCAGCAAGCGGCAGAGGAGATTTGAAGTGATTCAATGAAGAGAGAAGCAAAACAAACCCCAGGAAGGCCTAGATTGTCGCTTGTGTCCATAAGCCTTGACTGGTGATCAACTCAAAAAGGATAGAAGGAGGGGAGCAGAGGATAATGTTGCCTGTTTTGTTCTTCGTACAGACCGGAATGGAGAGAGGTGTAGAATTCCCTGTCAGCGGAGGAGAGAGAAATGTCTGAAACAAGCTTCCTCCTATTGCTTTTAAAGTTGGATGAGTGGAAGGGAGACAACAAGTTGTGAAGCCTGCAGTGGTGTTCATGCAGAAACCAGGAGGAGGTCTGGGGCTGTGCTTCCCCATTCACACGCAGGGCTTGCAAATGGGTTTTTGCTGTGGGCAAAAGCATTCATCCCCTCCAGAAGTAAATACAAAAAGTGAAGTGGGACTCATGAATGGCGTGACCAACATAGTCAGTTGAGAAGCTAAGCCTTTTTGTTGTAATATTTACTACAACAAAGTTTATTATTGTAATATGTGGCTTCTAGGATGCAGGAGAGAGCTAGAATTGCCATCGCCAGCATTTGAGACTTTACACTTTTCTATTATTTTTTTGTAGTAGAGATTTTAAGTTTTGGAGCTTCTCACTTATACCCATTTTGGCTTTAGCAATGGCAACAGAAGAAAGGGAAAACTTAACTCTTTTTCCTTCCCTCTTTTTTTTTTCTTTTTCTTTTTTCCCCTTCCCCCAGAAGATTTTTGACTGTTTCCAGAAGGGAGCAGATTTCCGGCTCTTTCCCTCATCCTCCTGATCCGATTGAAGAGCGGTGGGGGAGAGAACAATCTCATTCAATCTGTGATTTGCATGTGTTCAACCCTTCTGTCCCGAATCGGCACAGTGCCTTTCTGTGCAGCTGATAACAGCTTTCCCATGCAGCAGCAGCATCTGTGTCAAATTCCAGCATCTTTTATTTTTTTTTTTTTTTTTTTTGCTGCTGCTTTGAAGCTGCAAGTAATCCTCTAGGCACCAGCCCTATCTTTCAGTAGACCCTGAGTGATGCAATGCTGTCTTCATATGGGATGGGATTTGGGAGGTTCAGTTTTTCACCCAGGAGGATTACAAGCTTCATTTTGACACAAACATTTATACACTGCAGGTGGTAGTGTTGGTGCCTCAAGACTTGATTTTTGGCACTGGGAAGATGTGCTGCAAAGCCAGCAGCTTTCCTAGGCCTTTCTTCCTTTCTGTGACAATTTCAGTGCCATCAAATCGTTACCGGTGTTGGTAATTGCCTAGAGAGTTCAGGCGTCTGTTACGTTTCAGTTTTGGTCAGTTTCATGTATTACACACACACATATATATGTGCACAAATGTATATTTTGTATATGCACACACAGTGTTATCTTCATAGTTTGAAGATAGGTCATAGTTTGGGTGCTTTCTTGTAATGCATTAAGCAATGTGACTAATAAAATGAGATGATGTATGTTCTTTCCAATCCTCTTGAGGAAAAGCAATATATGCTCCTTCAAGAGTAGTCTTTGAAGATTTCTGTTCACTTTTTAATGTGAAAGAAATGTTTTGCTTGCTGCTGTTTGTTTGTTTTTGTTTGTTTTGAGAGAGGATCTGAAGTAAGTGTGTGCCTACCACTCCTGGAAAGTGATGAAGGTTGTGATGCTCCCTGGCTTCAAGAGTAGCGGTTTTTTGCAGTATGACCTTTGTAAATGTTCACCCTGAGAACAGGGTGAACCATTTGTATGGAGAACTGCAGTGGTTTAAGGCATGAAATTGTCAGCTCCAGTTTCTGTGTGATTTGGAGTTTCCTAAAAGCTGAAGTCTTGTGCTGTCGCTGTCACCATGCTGTAGTCCAGCTGAGAGGTAATGAAAACATTAATCATTGAAGCCAGGTCGTATTCCAAGATGAGGTAGAGTCTCACGGCTCTTGGATTTGTACGGATTTTGTTATTGAGGGCTGTAGTATCAGGCTGAGAAGCAGCAACACTTCTAAAATATGGAAAGCTTTGATGACAGAGGATGAGTACTTTTAGCATACTTAATAGTAAGGTCTTCTGCATGCCTCATCCTACCATCAACATCCTCCCCAGAATCAGCGTCAGCAAGTATTTCTGTCGTTGGTCAAATCTTTGGCATCTCTTTGTGACAGTGGTGTATGGGCCTCCAGCAAAACGTAGTGCTTTTCTTCTGAAAGTCATGGAGGTCACAAATCCACAGTGTTGAAAACAGGAGTCTATGTGTGTTCTTGTTAATATCTTTTTCCTCCACTGAATTTGCATCTGGTTTTATAGGTCCTCCCCAGTTACTGATCTGACAACTAGCTAACAAGTATGGGTAGATTTAATTGATAAAAATGCCCTTTCCCTCCTGGATTCTTGCAACTCTGCAAGTAATTAACAGACCAAGCATGACAGCTTGGCTTTCAATAGTCATGGCCACTGTCTGTAGAGCATCCCTTCACGCATGAAATCTCACTTAAGCAGCTCTGGTCTTTGGTAAAGCAGCGGCAGAGTTGAGTTGCTCCTTGCTTCTGATGGATGAAGAAAGGAGAAGAGTATGAGCAAACCTCACCCATATCTGGTTAGGCCATACAGTATTGGAGACGTTTTGGCATGAGGAAGGGAAGCCGTGAAATGTGATCAGAAGTAAGACTTTCTTCTGCTGCCTCAGACGACTGCTTGATGTTTCTTATGATCAGTCCTTCAAGGGACTAAGAACTCTGAATCTTAAAGCAGTGTTAAAGATGCTTGTGAAAAGGCTCTGAAATGCACGGAGGTCAAGGATTGGTAGTTTCTAAGAAGGAAGCTTGCTAAGAAACTGCTCATGCTGTTGCAGTTTCATCATTGGCTTAAACTGATCTGAGACTATGCTTTCATTAAAAGAGGAGTCCTGCCTTCTCCCTGACTCCAACCACGTGGTCCTGCACCCTCCCACGTACAGGTGTTGGGGATTACGTGGCCTGTAGTGACCACCTTTGTTCATGAAGGTAATCCTTCTCCTTTTTGAGGGATTAGTTTCCGGGAGGATCGGCAAGCTGATCTGACTTGCCGTGTTCTTCTGTGATCCCTACTGCATGTGCAAGAGGTGAGGTAGGGATGCACACTTGGGAGCAGGAGGGCAAAAATCAGGGTGATTCACTTTGTTGGCAGTATAATTTCTGAGGTTGGCCTTATCTGACAGTAAAACCTGTGCCTTTAGAAGGTGTTTTCTATCACTGTGTAGCTTAAGAGAGTTGGGTTTTAATCTTTTCATGCTTGGGCTGAGCAGTTGTTACCAAGTGTGCAGAAGGAAGGAGCAAGTAGAACTGACTTCATAGGGCCGCAGCTGTCCAGGGCTTTGAATAAAAATGTTGGCTGTATTTGCAGAGAAACCTTGAGAAATAAAACAGAAAAGGCAAGTGGTGCTTTGGCATGGTTTGAAGCTCTGCCTGGCTGCCTTGTCTGCTGTTCGCCGCCGTGCCTTCGGTCTGCTCCAGTTCAGGACTTTGCTATACTGCCAGTTTCTCTGTACCTAATTTAAGATGTTTGTGTGTTCGGTGGGAGGATGGCTCCCTTTTTTGTTTCCTTCATCTGAATGTGCTGCATAGGAAGATTCATCTCCTGAAATTACAGCATCGTGTGTGTTTTTTGATCTCTTCTATTCCGCATTTCATCTGTAGGCTCAGGGAGAGAAAATGTAACTCCTTAATGCAAAGAAGTCTCTAGGGATTGCAGACAGAAGAGGTTTTTAGGCTAAATTGTGAAGGAAACAAGCTTTAGGTGAATGTGCTGTGACAATCTCTGCCCACGCGTGCACGCTTACAAACCCAGCGGTAATTTTGATCGCATTTAAAAACTGGTACAATTGTAATGCTATCGCCTTCCTAAAAGCTTTGTGAAAAATGGTGATGGCCTGGTTTGGGGGGATGCGGGGGGGAGAGATGCAGACGAGTGCTCACAGAGGGTAAGGCGGTCAGGGCTTGTGGAGTACACACTCCATATGGAGCAGGCAGACGGATGGGTCTGGCTGCGGCGTGGGGTGTGCTTCCTCCTGCCCAAAGGGACGGTGGCAGCCGGGGACGTGGCGAGGGGGGCTGTGGTTATAGCTGCGGGAGGCCGGGACGGGAAGCAGCCGGGGGGCAGAGGGTAAAAAAATCCGCAAGGAACTAGTTTCGGTTAGTTCCACCGCTGGTAGAGCAGCCTGTTTTATTACATTGTCTTGCAGGCAGGGAGCTGTCTCGGCTTTGATGCTTT
>JAHREE010000193.1:7539252-7599378 GCA_033628505.1 Tringa tobata | reverse complement strand
CAGGCAGCAGCAGCTTTTCCCTTATAAGCAGGGCTAGCACTCCCATGTGGGCCAAACTGAAGAATTCAGACCCGCTTACAGATACCTCGCTGGATAATTTTGCTCTCCACGGTAACAGGATCTTTCTTAGAAACACCTTCGGAGTGACTTGCCTTGCTTCTACGTACAACGAAATGAAAACAGTAACTTACTGTAAATGCCTGGTTTTGTCCCCATAGCTGGGTTGGGTGGTGTTTTGTTTTGAGTCTTCCTCTCTTTGCAGGGAACTCTCCCAGCTTTTTGGATGCAGCCTTCTAAATGAAGGGCAGGCCTTTCTGCCTTTCTCTTAAAATTTTGAAACAAAGCACGTACTGAAACTCCTCTCAACTATTCCAGAGAGGAGGTGTTCCTCCTTCGGGAGGGAAGGAGATGCTTTGATTAGTGCTCCCTTCCTCCCTGTTTTAACCCCTTTCTAGCTATGACCTTTGCCTGCACAGGGATGCTTCATTCCTCCAGCATAATTATTTGGCTAGGTTGGGCCATCAGCTGTAGCCTGCCATACTGGAGAATTTGTACAGGGTGGGTGTTTCTGGTAGCTCAGGCAGGATTTATCTCTTTTTAGTAGAGAGTTGTGACCACAGCTATCCTGCTGGTGTCTTGGGGCAATCGTGTTTAGCAATAGTTAGCTTTGCAGACACAGTGAGGAGGTTTGTATAACAGAAGTGGATTCCAAGGAGTCCTTGGTTAATGGCTGAGAAAACCTATCATTTTAAGACTTTTTTTATTTTTATGAATTGCACTCCAGTTACAGAGGGCCTTGGCATGTGGCCACATCCCATCCAGACTGTTTGTGCCGTGTAAAGAGATGGCACTCAGTTACAGGGTGGATGTAAGAAGAAAAGCAGAGGTGTGTTTTCTGTAGTGGGATGGCATTGTGTTATAGCAAGAGTCAGTCAATGTTACTCTTCATATGTAATTGCTTAATTGGGATGTTGAAAGGTTAGCTTTGATTTTGTTTTGATATGTTTCTACATTTTCGTAGGCAAGTGTGTAGCACTTGGGTGTCTAATTAGAAGAAAAACCCTGAAAAATACTGATGTGTGTGGGAGAGGTGAATAAAGGTAAAGACAAGGAGGGAATGTAAAAGCCCTGCAGGCTTTACTTCCTTGTGGAGACAGCAGCCCTTGCAAGGGGAGTACCTCTCTAATAAACTGTTACATGGTGATTTATTCTGGTAAAATTCAACAGTCGTGACCTCTCCTTTTCCCTTTTAAAATACTACTGAACGGCATTTTGGAGACAGACACACTCTTTGTCTCCAGAACATGTGCTGAGGCACTAATGGGCTGTCCCAGTCCTTATTAGAAGGAGCCCTTCAGGGGTTGGAAATGGCTGTATCAGTTTCTGTCACCCTTCTGATTCTTGGTACCTCTGAGGCAGCAGGGAAGCATCACCTTAATGATGTGCTTCGTATCATGGTCTTTCTGTACTCTTCAGAACTGGATTAAATCTCTGTCACACATCTGGAATATTTGTTTTCGCTGGAGTAGATTTTCCCATATCTGTGTGCTGATTTTTGGCACAGAAATGAGAGCTTCCAAGGGGCCACAATTCAGAGAGAGTCCTCAACATGCACATCTCCCATTTGGGGATATTCTAGCTGCAGTTGGATTCGCTATCCATGTTTTCCTCATGTTGATCTTACTAAGTGCAAATAGTGCCTTGGATGCTCTTTCACCAGCACCGCTTGTGAAGCAGCATGCTTCAGGAGGTGGAGGGTTGGGTCTTTGTCCCTTGTGATGCCACTTTGGGATGCCACTGGTGAGCAGAGGGGGCTGCTGTGTCATGCAGGCTGCCCTCACAGCACTGGAGGGGGTTCCTTCCCTTGTACAGATGCCTTTTTGTTCCTTGTGGTTGCAGGGAGAGGAGCTTTCCAGGAGGGGGACGAAGAGGCCAGGCTTAATGGTCTTAAGAGTGGATTTGATTTTTTTGGATTTTCATTTTTTTTTATTTCGTGAGGGGAGGCCTGGAAGTTGTTTCTCTCTAACTGTTTCCAGATGGTGTGGCTGGAACACAAAGATTTCTAGTGTGTTTGGGATGGTGGTGGCTGAGACCCCTGGACCCCCCTTCCCCTCCCTGGTGCTTCCTGTGCAGCTCCACAGTCCTTCGGGCTTAATCAGAACCAGCCCTGGCTGCCGAGGCGCTCTTGAAGCCTGCTCTTTCTTCACCCTGTGCCCCAAGCCCTGTGCTTCCTCCCTCCTCCAGGCTTTTTAACCCCTTGCCGTGACAGCTCTGGCCCTTCAGCCTGCCCGCCTCCCTTCTCTCTTTTCTCAGGCTGGCTGTGGGCACTTAGAGTGTGCCCTGGAGATGAAACTGCATTTGGCTAGGCTGCGTGAAGCTGGTCTGTAGCACGAACCTGGGGAAATAATTTCTGTAACTATCTAGGACGGCTTATGCAATCAGGCCAGCATGTCCAGGGCGTAGACAATTTCTCTTGCACCTATTTGCCTGCAGCGCTTGGTATACAGCATGATTTCGCTGGAATCATGTCTTGTTGTACCTCTATCTCTTTTTTTGTGCCAATTTCCCTAAAAGCAAGGCAGGTTTAATTTTATATCACAGCCTCTTCATACCCAACCGGCAAATTAGTTTCAGCCTTCTCTTCTGCAGGTAATGTAACAACTATAATTTTGTTCTGGAAGGTAGGAGTACTCATCTTTTCTTTTATCCTTTGAGCAACAGCCTCTAAATATCTGCAAAATCAACCAAAAAGCTTGTGATCAACTGACTTCTCTTCTGGATCTGAGGTCTGTCATCTCCCTTGTCCTGTTCTTTCCCATAGTCTCCATCCTGTTTTTGGAGAAAGCAGAAGCAATGAAGCCATCTACTAAAGCAAAATTCTGTAGACCTTTTTGCCTTGCAAAAGCTTGTAGCTGTCGTGTTTGAGCAAGCTGGATTTTAATGCCGTGAGCGTGTTGCCCTATAATGAGTGGTTTAGCATGAATTATGTGTGAAATGCTTCCTCAGCCCAGTTTAACAATTACAGCATCCAAAGGTGCCCCCAGTGCTGGATTTTAAAGCCTTGTTATGAGCCCTGTCCTGTTCCTGTTGAGTAAGAGTGGAAGTGAAGATGAGCTGCCATTTTAAAATGCTTCTGCCTACTGAAAGAGGAGAGCAATCAATATTCTGTGCTATTGACTTCTGTGCATGCACAGTGTCCTTGTATTTGCTGGATCATAGATGTCACACTGTGCACAGTTTTCCCAGGGGCTTTAAATCGCACTGGATCTATTGTTGCCAGCGTAGGTCATGGGCCAGCAGGGGCAGGCTGTATTTCCTTTATGCCTGGAGCAGTATGAGGATGCTGCCATATGTAGTCAAAAAAAAAAAGTGCACGTTTTGCACATTTAAATTACTCTAAATTAATGAAATCTCATCTCTTTGAGAAGCTGAAAACACCCCTTGGCTGATCTGGAAAGTGAAAAACCCAGTTGGTGGAAAGCTCCTTCTGACCTCCAGAAAGCTACTTACATTATTTTTAAAAAAAAAAAAAAAGTCAAGGAAGAATCTGCGTTGTTATAAAGAATCTCTGTAAAATATTTCCATTTTAGCTTTTCTGTCTTAGCTGTAGAAGTGCATTGTGTACATGAGGGTCCCCCTTCTCTCTGCAAAATTTGACATCTGTATTGTAACTTCATATAGATGCTGTCAAGTTAAAACCTGAGTGTGTGTTTGTAAACTTGTTGCATGCTCAATTTTTAAACAGACCTGAAAGTTTACATACCATCTCTCTGTGTGGTTTGGTCAGATACATATTTGCATGTATACAGTTCTGCAGCTTCTGCTGTGCTAACTCATTATCGTAGTAGATAGAGGGTTTCTCAGAACAGAAGTGCCAGGAGGTTGGAGTTAAGAGGAAAAAAAAAAAAAAAAGTATTTCAAATACAGAAAATGGCAGCAATGTGTTTGGGCAGTTTCACTGAGGCTCCGTTCGACAGGGACGCAGCCTCCCCCAAAGTCGCCCTGTTCTGTCTTGCTGGCCACCTCGAGGGCTTGCCTAACTAATTGCTCCAAACTATTCAAATTCTGGTTGGGGCAGAAAGCTATTTTTATTAATCTGACATCACCTTCCTTTCTCGTCTTCACTGTGTCACTGGGCTTCCCGCCCAGGGAGCCTCTGGCGGGCCTGGCCTCCCTCCGGCCCGTGAGGGATGGCTGAGCGGGGAGGGCCTGCAGGCCCCATGGTGGGTTACGGGCCGCCTGGTGCTGCGGGGTACTGTGCCCCTGCTATAGAGGTGGGCATCCTGCTTTGGAGAGCCATGGGTTGGCAGAGCCTTGGGACTGATGTGGGCACTCAGGACAGGGAACCCCTTGTGCTGGGCTCCAGGGCGGGTGAGAGGCTGGAGTGGGGGAATCCAGAGCCCTGTGAGGCGGTGGAGCTCTCTCCGACATAGTCTCGACTCCTGCTGAAAACACAGTATTTTTAGGAGAAGGGAAAACCCGGGGGGAGAGAGAGGGCTGGGCCGGAGGCTACTGTCGCTGCGACAACGGGGCCAGAATTCCGGGAAGGAAGAGGGGCCGGATGGGGCCTCCATCCCAGCCTCCGCCAGGCCCTGGAGCGGGGAGCCCGTGGGTGCTTCCCTGCTCCCGTGGGGGCAGTTGATGGTATCAGACTTCCCACTGCTGGAGCATCCGTCCTGGTGGCAGCACCTCTGGTTTTCCGTCCCTCAAGAAGTGGCCTCAGTATTTCAGGCAGGCGTGGGAAGCCAGAGCCCTGTCAGCCGGCATGCGTCTTTCCCACCATCAGGGACAGAGCCATGCAGTGTACTTGATCTGGCACCTTTATCAAAATCTCAGGCTTTTAGTCCCCAAATATACCATTTATGTATTTTTTTTAAGAAAAGAAAAAAATGGTTAGGTAAGGAGTAAAATGTAAGTCCTGTTACTTGCGCCCCTGTGAGCACAGGTTGTTGATGTCAGGACGTTTAACAAGGAAGCAAATAAATGGAAGTCCTTTGCTAGATGACGTCTGCGCATCTGGAAACTGGCCAAAGCCAAGAAGCAGGTTTAATTGAAAGTGAAGACAGCTGAAGAGAAGCGTCCCACGCTATAGATTCATTTATTGGAACTGCAGAGTGATTAGTGAGAGCTATATATCAAATTAGGGTAAGTATCAAGGGAGAAGGGTGACATTAAGATCCATTTAAAAACTACTTCAGTTCAGTTTTTCATTAATAATCAGTAACTCAGCCTTAGATGCTGCTTTTCCCATTAATTTTATCCACAGACAATTTGGGATAGGGAGGTGGCACACACAGCTGAGAAGGCACACTGAAAGCATCAGATGCACTTGGACAAAGAAAAGAGTATTTCCTTTTTGTTTATATGCAATAATTTGTACAAGTAAGGGTCTAATGAAGAATTACCTGTTTTCATGGTAGCTGATAATAAGGTCAAGGCATTTACAGTTTTACTAGTGCTCTGCCACAGTTAAATTACTAAAAAGCCTTTTTCAAGACCACCTCCCCAGCATGGGGCTTCTGTCTTTCTTGCTATTCGAGAGGTAAAGCAAAGAATATGGTGAAACCACTGGGCTGTGGTGAACAGTACTGAGATTTCTGTCTGGCCTGCAAGCTTTACTTTTTCACAACTGTCACTTTCAGATTAATAGCTTAGTTGCTAGTGTTTTCAGCCTTTTTTTTTTTTTTCCATAAATATCTTATTCTCTGTGTTCTAGAAAAGTGGCTTCTGTTTGTCCAGCACAAGTCTCTGATAAATGTGTAGCTTGTGCTATCGCACCACTTCAAAATGCCATTTTGCTTTTAGGAGGAACAGGTAATTTCTTTTTGCCTTTATTTCATTGCTCTGTCTAGTCCGGAGGTTTCTGGCTTCCCGGAGCTGGGGCTCTCCCTCACCACTTATGTCCAAGCCATCAGGCTGCTGTGCTGCCAGGAACGCTCAGGGGCAGCTGGAGCAGGGGCAGATTAGCTGTTCTTGTGCGGGTTTTGCTGCAGTTGTTCAGTACCCGGGGTGCAGTTGTGAAACTCAAAAGAATTGCATTAACTTCACTCCACTTTTTCCAGCATTGTCAGGAAAGCAGGCATGCTGCAGATCCAGGGAAAAGATTGCTTGGTCATGTTTCTGAGGTTATCTTTGCAACCAAAAGGATTCAGCGCTTCAAATTGCAGCCTGGATTCGGCAGGAATTGATTCTCTGGCTGGGGAAACAGGGATGAACTCACTAAGCTAACAGTTCCTACCAGCAGGGTTTTAATCTTAAGGCTTTCAGTTTAGTTTCGCTGTCAAGAAACAATTGCTGATCAGGCTTCACTGTTTGTTGTATCTGGCAAAAAGGCCAGTCCATGATGCAAAATTAATTTGTTCTGGGGTCCAGTTAGGACAAAGAAAATTATTGCCTCTTCAAGCTAAAATTTAGTTTTATTAAAAAAAATAATGGTGAGAGGACTTTCAGACCTTCCATTATGTGTTACAGCTGTGACATTTCCTCTGTGGTCTTTCATAAGTTAATAACACCTGCAGAGCTGATCACTTCTGGCTGGTTTATTGACAATTCTTCATGTTTTCAAGAGATGTTTAATTCAGCAACTTCTAAAATGCATCAAGTTGAGATGAGAGGTGTGGAAAGGCCAAATGACCCCAAAGCCTGGCTGTTCTGCTCGTGCAGGAGCATCTCCTTTACTCTTCAGTCATCTGGAAATGGCTGTACCATGTTTACCTCATGACCTGAGATGGTACCTGTGGCTTGCAGTTTGTGGCAGACCTTACTGTTGCAAAGGCCAGTGGAAAAGAACTCACGTTAGCTGGAAAATTAAAGAAGGGGGAAAATTTGAAGTAAAGCAGGGGGGTTAAAGGCTTAGTGGATTTGACTGAATTGTGACTTTCATCCTGTTAAATCCAGTTCGTCGGCACAGAAACTATTACTGGGGTACAACCCCAGTGCTCACACATCCTATGGAAGTGTGGAAGCCCCTGTGTGAGTTTGTCGATACAGTTTGAATAAAATCCCAATATGTGTTGCAGAAAGCCGATGTACTGTATTAGCTTCTAGTATATTTCTCTCCAGTCTAAAGCAAATCGCAAGTATCTGAGAAATGCCTTTCAGTGGTAAACAAAGTAATGAAACATCCCAGTGGCAGTTTGATTTGATTTTGCAGGCTAGCGCTGCCTAACTCAATTTCTTTACGAATGTCTGGTTGCATGTTGGTATCAAAAGAGAAATGTAATTGGCAGGAAGGAGCTGCGAGAGAGATGGAGTTATCTGGGGATTCCTTCTCCCACCAGTCTGCTGCTAGAAGGCTGGGTCCCTCCATGTTTGGGGCGAGGGTACTTATCTGTGTTGAACCTTCCCTCTCTCTCTTTTAAGTTCCATTTTATGAGATTAGTTTTGTGCGTGTGCAGGCAGAGGAAGAGATTGAGCTGTATCCCCAGCCTCTGCTGCCTTGTATCACCATCTAACTGGAGTTTCTGTCTGGACGTTGCTGGACTGTCCTGTTCCAGTTGCAGGCATTTAACGCTTTTACTTCTTGCTCTGTTTAGTTTTCAACAAAAGCAAACTCTGTATGGAATAATCATGCAGCGGGCCCCGGATTCACCATTAGTGACCTGTAAAATTGGCAGCGCTGGAGATTATTGGCAGGAGACGGTTTCCCTAGGCGCTTCCTGCCTTCTCTTGGAGAGTTAAGTTCAATTAGAGCAATGATACGCACAGCGGGGATTTTGCAAAGAGTTCAGTACTTGGTGGTAGAGTTGCTATATGAAAGGCAGAGATTTTTTTTGTGGCCTTTTTGTGACCTTAATGCTCCAGCTGCTACCTTCTATCTAACCTCTGCTTTCTCCAAACTCTCGCTTTCCTAGTGTAACCTTCTTTCACCTCTTTTACCTTCTGATGCAACTACATCCCTCAAACATTTTTAGTCTGAGGTTTGTGGGGTTTGTTTTCCAAAAACCAAAGTGGAGATTGCTGGCTGTGGCTTGTTTTATTTTATTTTTTTCTTTTCCCACCACTTGATTTTTTTTTTCTTTCTTTCTTTCTGACCTCTTATGTACTGTGGAATGCCCTCAGATCTTTGTAATCATCTTTCTCTTTCTTTTCACACTCTCAAGATTTGCTTCTACTTAGGAAACCATTCTGTTTCTAGAAGTGGTTTCTGGGCATCCAGGTTCATTGACTTCAGGAAATTCAACAAAGTTTGGTTTTGTCTCTTTTCTGCCACAGCCTCCTGCTGACAGTACCTTTTGTGAAGAACATCATCCTCAAAAGAACAATTTCATTCTCCTTTCTTTATTATAACTTTCTGTTTGTGTTCACTGCCCATATCTTTAGTATCTGCAGTGGTAACTTCTCCACTCATCCTTATTCTCTGTGTGGAAATCTTCCTGATTTCCAAGGTGTTGAGAGACACTGGCTCACAAGCGTGCTTAAGGTAGTGACCTCGCAGGTGTGTGTACTGGTAAAAGCATATTGGAATGGTGTTTCAGGAGAAGACCGTATCTCCTGAGACGTGGTGGACATTTATGGCACTTTTATCTAAGTTGGTAAACTGTAGTGTGTAGGAGAAACAGCAATCACAATACTTTCTTATAACGTGACTTACATTGGAGGAAAAAAGTACTAGCCATGCATTTTCATTGTGATGTTGCTTGGTTTTAATTCAGTTCACAATTAAAATCCAAAAGCTTGGCGCGACCGTGGTACTGTAGCTGTTCAGTCTCCACTTGCTTCTTCCAACTTCTGTGTCTTTCCTTCTGTTTCTATATTATTTGTGTTTTGTGCTTTACCTGCTTGCTGGCTATTAGTATTTGAGAAGAATGTACTCAGAGGGTGTTCAACCTAATTAATTACTGTTAATCCCCAAAACTGGCTGCCAGAAGTTTTGTTGTCCTTGAAGCTCTCGTACTATGCACGTTCCCGTAGCTTTAGCATGAGAGCCTGAGGAGAGGCTGGATGTTTCCTGGCAAGTTTCCACGGAGAATCCCCTGGGCAGGTCTGAGGTAAAGAGGGAGGACGAATATGAACTTAAAATAGCATTGCTAGTCCCTGCATCGAATTTTTAACACCTTGCTTTTTAGCAGAAGTTGTGTTAAAGTGTTCTTCTGAAAACTCTGAAATTGTGCCAACAGCCACATGCCCTGTGTAGGGCTGAAGAACTCTCAGGTAGGAGCTGGCCTGTTTAACCCAAATATGCCAGCACAGAACCCAAAACATCTCAATAAAAACTCTTCCTGATAGTGGTCATACATCTTAGTCAGCTTCATGCCCAGATTGTCTTTGCTTTTTGACAATTCGGAATTATTTTGCTATGTTTTGTCAGCATCTTCCCCTTGGGCTTCTCTCTCCCCTCGCTTTCCCCTTCCCCAAGAGCTGCTGGAGAAAGTGCAGGCCTGGCTTAGGAGTTCCTCCCCATAAGTCATAACAAGAGATAGGAACAGACTTAAAAACTGATTGCAGAGGGTAGCTGCCTCCTTTCTTCCTCGTAGCATTCTGCTGGAAGTTGCTCGTGAATTCACAGGGGTATCAGGGTGGAATTGAAATGGGCTTTTCCTAGTTTAGTTTATCCTCCACCCAGGGAGGAATGTGCACACACAAGGCACATGTGAATGCCCTCTCCCCATTTTGAATAGGTGTTGGAGGTAGAGTAACAGAAAATACATTAAAAAACAGAAATAAACATTTATGAAGTATCATGAAGTATGTTATCTTAATTCCCACTGCTCTGCTAAAATAGAGGTGAGTCTGGGGATTGAATGGAGAAATTCCAGAAGTGTTGGAGGTGCATATATTCCTGCAGAGCAGGAAAACAGGGCTGCCAATAACACAAAACACGTAGCCTCAGAGTCCCTTCTATGGTGAAGGAAGAAAGTCTAGAGGATTGATTTCCCATTGGGAGTGTGTGAGGTATTGTTTGGGCTTACTGGGGTGTTTGAAGTTACACTGACTGCTTTTTTAAGTTCATTTTAAACTATTAGTATAGTTTTGAAAAGCAGAAAATTGACACTTTTATGGCTAATATTTAGGGAAGCATTTCTTCAAGACTGAGCAAGGTGGGCAGCAGCTTCTGTAATTTTATGTTCTGTTTTGTTCAGTTTTTCATGATGGTAAATTAAGTTTGCATATAAAAATTCTTTGGAAAATTACAAAAATTATACCCAACTGAAATTACAGGGGTAAGGTAGGATTAGTTTATGCTTATTTTATGGCTTTGATTTCTTTTTTTCTTTTCCTTCTGCACAACTTGGCACATCCAGTTGAAAATGAATCTTAGGTGTTTTGGCTTACGTGGAAAATAGGAAGTTAGCAGAATACTTTAATCTTAGCTCATTCTTTCCCCATTTCATGCAGGTTCTTGTTTTCGGCTGAGTTAAGACAGACTTATAATTCCTTGGTTTCTATTCCTTGTAACCACTACATTCACTCTTCGTTTTCTTGTCTTGCAGAACGAGCCTCTGACTTCAGGTTATCATGGATACCCAGCAAGAGACAATCAAGTAAGAGTCTGATTGCAGTAAACGTGTGTGCGTGCGTGCATCTTTGTACACTTATGGATGTTTTGTCCACCAGCTTCCTGGCTGTCTTGTTATGGAGTGGAAATTGTTTTGTTCTATTGTGGAATGCTTGTCGAAATATATGTGGTAAATTGAATGCTTTTTATGGTCTCCAGCAGTACGTGGCAGCGTGCCTGGTAAGGGGTTAAACATGATCCACATTACCAACGGCTCACAAAATTCTTTATTCTTAAAAACGTCGTGACTTAAAATCCCTGTCCTAAGCCCCCGCTGTATCTCCTCAGTGTTAATGAATGTAGATGTAGTGCCAGTGCATGCTTGGCCCTGTTTTATACTTATTGTTGTAATTCTAGCATCTGGGGAGCAAAAATACACCGAGTTTTTGTGAGAGCCTGCTTTGCTGGTAGAGTAGACACTGTCCCGTTGGGTTGTTTCTAGTGTCTGTGAACTTGTCTTGCCTTCCTTTCAAGTCCTGCAGGGCCTCTGCCCCTTGCTCTTATTCAGGATGTTCTTCTTCTACAGCAGTAAAAATTATACTGTTCAGTGCATTGCATCTGTAAGCATTCTCTTGCCTCCTAGCAGAAGACAGAGAAATCCCAGTTGATGAATTTGCGAGACGGAAGGAGGAGATGCTTTGGAACAAATGAAATTTAATGGCTTGTAAGATACAACCGTCGCACATTAGATCTCCCTTCTTAGAATGAAATTTTTTTTTTCAGCGTTCTGCAGTGCTGCTGCAAAGCAGAGTATGAACCAGTGTAACAGGAAATTAATATGCACAGAAAATCAATAATGCAGCACATTTCAGTAATGAGCAAATAACAAAACCAGAATCAAATTCTTTAATACTCTCAGGTACTGCTATATAAAGAAAGTGATTTTCATTGTATCTTGATGAGACCTGGGTATATGCAGCAACAGCTTAATGGGAGATGTCTTTATGAAGGAAGTACAGCATAGTGCATCCTCAGTGATCGAAGAGCTCAGATCTTCGGTGCTTGTAACGTGTGTGAATTTCCACATAGGAGGAAATTATTTGGAATGTCTACTGGGATATATTAAACTGTTACAAATAAATATTGTGCTGGGATGCTGTGGGAGTTGTGTTCCTGCTCTATCCAGGCGAAGTAAGGTATTGCTAGGTTGAGAGGCAAAGCCAGTCCCAGATCCTTAAAGTGGTTCTTGTCTGCATTTGACTTTTCCTCTGCACCCTGTTTTGCATTTCGCTGTACCCACCCATTTAAGGGGTGGTTTTGGGTGTCTCCAGATGCTCATTTTGGTAACCACCAGTATGTCCTGCTTCATAGGTTTCCTCTTTCTCATCCCTTAATAACTCCTCTGATTTGAAAGTCCAGAACTGCTGTTGCTGGCAGGTCACCAGATCAGCAGCGATGGGGATGGAAGCCGTGTGGCAACCAGGGTGTGAAATGAGATTTACATCCTGGGCTCTGTATGGGTGAGCACAGGAAGTATGTTATCCAGAGTGCATATGTATTTCAGATGGCAAACAGATTTATGGAAATGTTAAACTGAAGCTGTTTGTGCAGTAAAACTTGTGTGTTTTCATTTTAGCAAATACTTTAAAAATCTTTTTTGGCTGTGTGTTTTGTTTTTTTTTTTTCCTGTTCTTGGTAACATCTTGATCTGTGGTGTTTGTCCTTCTGTCTTGCATTTGGCCCTGAAAGAGCTTAAATTCAGGTCTGGTTTTCACTAATGATGTTTCAAGGCTTTTAGCTAATCTGATTGGGAGTCTCTAACATGATAGCAGTGGAGAAAGAAACCTTGTTGCCACAGGCTGGGGCTGGTCTGGGAGAAGCAGCAGTGGCTGATCCATCACCTGCCTTTCTGCTCTGGGGAAGGAGGAAGGAAGCTGTGTGGGAATATGTGTAGCAATCCTGACCCAGTAACAAAGCAATTATGAGATGCAGGAGCAATTGTATTGGATTTCCTCTGATTAGGAGCTGGATTTGAGCTGGTGAGTGTAAGTCTCTGTATCTTGCACTTTCTCGTTGCAATTCTTTATCATAAATACTTGTACCATGGGTTTTTTTCCTACAGTGGTTTTTTTAGCAGAAGTAGCAAAGCAGAGCTTTATTTTCAGGGCATCTCATTGTATGACCACAGTAGTCCTGCTAGAAATTCTGTGGGTGTAACTTGCCCTTTCTTTCACCTTATGTAGCATCCTACTCCTTCACTTGTTTGTATGTCCTTTTCGCACCTTTAAACTCTAAATGTCATTAATTGCTGGCTGCAGACCTTTCACTGTGCTGTTTTTACACCCTCTAGTGGTTAAATCAGACCCAGATGTTCCAGATTATTGCAGTTTTTCTTTCTGCCAGTCAAAATATGTGATTGATTTGAGTCCTCGCCTTGGCCGTTTGGGAATGCTTAGGTCTCCAGTATGAAATTTATTTTGTATCCTTTCCCAAATGTTTAAGCATTCTGTCATAGTCACGCATAGGCAGCAGGACTGAGGCAAATGAGGTGGGTAGACATCAAGGCTGTGTTCCTCTTAATTCTGGTGTTGTGTGATTGCTGTATGGTAGCCCAGAGCTTTGGGTTGTTGCACAGCCACCCCCTGTTCCTTATGTTTTCTGCCAGAGTGCTGTCTTACTGGACCTTTTGTGGTAACGTGGCCCGGGGAACATGTGTGTTAAATCATTTACAGTGTAAGTTTGCCTAAAAAGAGGCGGCTTTCTGTTGCTGAAGTGTTGCACTACGGGGGCTACGTTACTGCCGTGTAATGAGCTGGAGAGCTCTCTGGGACTGTTCTCAAAAATTCAAGGTTTGCTCTGTGGATGTCTCATGCACACAGAGGAATGGCAGGATGCCCCTTCTTTTCCCCAGAGCTGTGCTGGTGGCAGGAACAGAGCCCTCGCTAAAGGGTAAAATACGGGAAGCGTTAGTGTAACGTTGTTAACTGAGATGAGAACCAAGTCTTTTGGTGAGGAGAGCTTATTCTCTGGGGACTATTCAGTTCTTTATCCCTCTGTTGGTCCTGCCAAGAAAATAGTGTTTCTTTTTTTTTTTTTTTTTTTTTTTTTGTAACATGAGTGCCTGCCTAAAATGCAGTGAACCAAGACTTCCTTGCTTCGTTTCCCGAGCTGTGACAAACAGCTCTGAGGTACTATGAGTTGGTCTCAACATGGAAAATGACTGGTACAGCTATACTGATACAACTTTTACACGTAGACAAACTCATCGAGAATAAGTCCTCTGCTTCCAGAAAGTTATTTCATGCTAACTGTGCCAGCTTGTTTTATATATAGCCAAGGCCTGTGTCATACTGCTATAGTGCTTTTCATGTCAAAATGTATTAGACGTGATATCTGAAATTTGTTTGAGTGCTGAATGCTGGCACTTCTGTGGCAGAATTTGGCAGCTGCACAGAAGGATTTTGTTCCCCAACAGGAAGCGAAATGAGCAAGAACACCTTGTTTAGCTGCCACTGAAGGGGAGAGAGGAGAAGAGAGAGTTTATGGAAGCAGGAGGTAATTGTGCGCACCAGAACTGGGTCAGGATGTTAGAGCTATTACACCTCTTCTGTTATGGAAAGTGATCCTCAGCTATCACAACGGGTTAGAATGCTGGTTTGAAGCCTCTTTTAAAAGCTTGTACTTCCGCGAGTGCAATTCTTAAATCAAACTGGGCCATTGGTTTGGTACTAATGTGGTGGAAACATTGTTACCTATCACAAGTGACACTTCAACAGATTAATTTTGGTGGCTGGTTTTCTATCTGAGCACTCGCCAGGCCTGACCTGTTGTTCTCCTGTACGTAGATGAGGCTGCAGTCCAAGGTAGCATGGGTGCCCATGGCAACTGCTAGGAATAGCTTTATCACTATCCCATCGGCTTGAGTTCAAGCTTAAGGTGAAATGCTGTTAAATCCTCTCCACTTGTCAGCCTGCTCCTGTGGGTCTTTACTGACTTGCTGCTTTGGAGTATCTGTTGGGGCATCGTAGGCAGCAGGCAGCTGCGTGCACTCCCCTTCCCAGGGCTTCGAGCTGGTGGCAGTGCTGGTCTGTGAGAACAGGAAGCTTCCCCTGTTGGTTTTTTTTCTCCCCTGTTTGTTTTTTTTTTTTTTGCCCAGTCTCCCCTGATGTGGGGAGTTCGGCAAGGAAGCCCTTCATCCTGAGATGTGAAGGCTGTGCGTGAGGTCCCACGGGGAGGCAGGACAGCAGGTCACGGGCTTCCTGTTGGAGCTGGCTGCACAGAGGCCCCGCTGGTCCTGTTGGTGGTCTCTCTGCAGTGAGCAGCGGGGATCTCAGCAGAGAGTTCAGAGGTGGAAACTGCTGTCCTCCTGTCTGTGTGGTCTGAGGCTCCTTCACTTACCTTCCCCTTCTCTGTCATGTGGATGAAGCGTGAATTTGGGGATTAGCAGTGGAGTGGCTCAGTATGAATTGGGATTTCCACAAAAATCTCTTGGTTTAGTATTAACTAAAGACTGAGATGCTCTTGTCATACAACAAATGAAAAGTGACTTTCTGGAGGAAAATGGCTTGGCCACTTGTTTGCTTTTATTTGTACCATGATAGCACCAGCCACGGTCTCTCCAGTGCCCTACTTTGTTGGTCTTGGAACAAAGACTCCCTGTCTCAAGAGTTTGAATCTGTAAGTAGTGTTCCTGAAAAGCATTTTGGTTTTTAATTTGTGTTCCTGCTTGTAACTGACCATGAAAATAAACCCTAGAGGGTTGTACGCTAACTGGCTCAGTAACCAGTGAGATTGTGGCAGTGGAAGTGTTAAGTTGTTCGGGAATAGAAAGCAGGGTTGTCTGTGGGGTTTTGGTTTATCTGCTGCTTACGCTTTTGTTTTGAATAGAGTGTATTTAATACAGATGCTGAAACTGAGAGGCAGAGGGAGGAAGGCCTTAAATAAAGTTTTAACATCTTACTCTTGGAGTGAGTAGCCAGGACAAAGATCAGGAAGCATCTGAGGTCCTCCATATAAAACGGAGAAGACTAGGCTTGTTTTTCCCTGGTGCTTCTGTGGAGTGCCTCTTTGCTTGAAAGCAAATAACCCAAAATTTGGGATGAGACCAAGCTAATGGAGGGAAACTGTTCTAAACATCTTCCTTACGTTTAAAATGAGGTGAATTGGGGTTAAGATTGCCAAATCTGCTGCTTCCTGGCTTTCCAGGCAGTGAAATATTCCCACTCTGTACTAGATGGGACTGAAGGGTCTGACCTAGCTGCAGTGTCCCATAACAAATAACAAGCTTCACTTTAGAGAATGCGGTCTGGGCAAAAATGCCCAACATATTCAGGAGATGGGAAGCATCCCTGAGGCAGTTGCACGCAGAGGGGTTCAAGGGTGTATAATGGGGTAACTGCTGGGGGTTACCATTTAGCACCTAAGCTGTGAAGGGTGCGGGACAGTTAAGATACCTTACGGAAAGGCATTTAGCACTGCAGGAGGGGAGAAGTTTGAGAAATCCTTTCCCGGATCGCATCCAACACTGTTTATAACTCTCAGCACATTCAGAAGGTAAAAAAGTGTTGATAGAGCAAAGAGAGTTAAAAGCAACAGAAATCGTGATATCTGAGAAGGAAAACAAGAGGGCAGGGTGTTCAGCTAGAAATTGGAGGAGGAGTTGGTTACAGACTGAAGCTCAAACAATCATGGATGAGTTGGAAGAGGAAAGATAAGATCCACTGAGACTAATCTAGTAATATTTCTCCCCTGAATCCAGAACTGTCTTGATCACTTGAAGTACTAAGAAGTGGTTCCTTGTTTTCTCAACCCCAGACTGCATCCCTAAGAAGCTGCAGGGAAGATTCAGGAATTGGAATTAGAAAAAATTTTGACATGTACGTCACTAAACACTGAGCCTGTTATAAATCTGCTTTCTGAAATTTCACTCTGAACCAAATCGCTGTGCTTATATTGGCCACGTTCCCCCAAATCTCTCCTTTCCTTTCTGTTTAGCTAATTTCCTACCATCAAAATCCTTTAATAATACAGGAAGTGCAGTGTCTTGCAGTTAACACAAGTCTTGCAAACAGATCACTCTTGCCATATATTTATTTCGCTTTTCCCTCATGCCTGCTGCCTTTCCAGTCTCTCCAAATACAAGGCACGGAATCCTTTCCTTACAGAACCTTGAAGACCTTTCATAAACACCTTTGGTGAGCTCCATACCAATGTGTGCTTCGCTGTTACTCAGTAACAAGAGAGAAAAAACAACCACGTGGAGCAAAGTTGTATGAGAAGAAGTTGTTAAGGAGTGCATCTAAGTCAGACACGTGCTAATTCCTGACAATAAGCTCCTTCAGGACTATAAAGACTCAAGGGAAGTAACGATTACCTTGCTGATGAATAGTTGGGTCAAAGCTCTGGGGCTGTAAGGCGTTGGCAGGAAATGGGCTGGATGATGTAATACAAATTCCTTTCATGTTTGAGCCCTCTGATTTGAGCAATTTCTCATCTCTGCTTGGGGTTAAAGAGAGGAGATGTGAGTCATCCTTCTTGGGAGACCGCTTTTTCTCTTGCGCTGTGTTTTTTGACCGTTGAAGTGTTACCCGATGTCCGCAAGAGCCTTGGACACTCCCAAGCCCCTCAGTTATTTTGGCAAGAGGGGACAGCATCCTGTTTAGATTTCCCGTGCTGAAATTGCAGGGGTCCTAGAGAGTGTGGCATGTGTGTTAGAAGCAGGCTGGAAAATGATCGGTTGGAGGACTAAACCCAAAGGGTGTAGAGAAGACAGCCTGCTGATGGGTGTTCTATCCTATTGAGGACAGGAAAGCGGCTGTTCTGGGTCAGACAGGTCTCTGGCTTTGACAGTGTCTGACAGCAAGTACTTAGAGGGAGCAGCGCCAAGATTTGGTGATACTTCCCCTCCACCGTACTCTTGAAGCAATCCTGCGGCTTTGGGATTTCCTGGCCATAGATTATTTTTTGTTTTAATATTTATTTTTCTTTTTAAATCACCTGCGATAGATTTTTTTTTTTTCTTTATTGAATTTGTCTAAATGGTTTTTGAGCCCATCTAAATCTTTGGCATCCACACCAAATGGATGGCACCACAGCTTAGATGTGGTGCTGAGGGATATGGTGTAGGGGAGGACTTTGTAGAGNTTAGATTTCCCCTGCTGAAATTGCAGGGGTCCTAGAGAGTGTGGCATGTGTGTTAGAAGCAGGCTGTAAAATGATCGGTTGGAGGACTAAACCCAAAGGGTGTAGAGAAGACAGCCTGCTGATGGGTGTTCTATCCTATTGAGGACACGAAAGCGGCTGTTCTGGGTCAGGCTGGTCTCTGGCTTTGACAGTGTCTAACAGCAAGTACTTAGAGGGAGCAGCGCCAAGATTTGGTGATACTTCCCCTCCACTTTACTCTTGAAGCAATCCTGCGGCTTTGGGATTTCCTGGCCATAGATTATTTTTTGTTTTAATATTTATTTTTCTTTTTAAATCACCTGCGATAGATTTTTTTTTTTTTTTTCTTTATTGAATTTGTCTAAATGGTTTTTGAGCCCATCTAAATCTTTGGCATCCACACCAAATGGATAGCACCACAGCTTAGATGTGGTGCTGAGGGATATGGTGTAGGGGAGGACTTTGTAGAGTAGGGTAGATGGTTGGACTCGATGATCCCAAGGGTCTCTTCCAACCTAGATGATTCTATGATTCTATGATCCGCAACGTCTTGTGGCAACGGGTCTCCCCTGCTTTTTAGGTATGTTTTATGGGGGGAAAAATTCTTCTGTGTACAGCTAACTTGAAACTGAAGCTTTTAAAGCTTTTAAAGCTCCGGGGTGAGGGGGGGGCTTGGGGTCCTCAGCTTGCACAGCTGCGCTGTCGTTCCATGGGTGAGCGTTTTTATCTCAACTGGGGAAAAAAACCCAACAAAACCGAACCAACCAATAATAATAATAATAATAAAACAGAAGAAATTTAAAATAGTTTGTGTGCATTTAGTATCTTTTTCTAGAGGATGATAATTGCTTTGCAAAAGTTATTTCTAGATAACCAGAGGGTGGTGAGGCACTGGAACAGGTTGCCCAAGAGAAGCTGTGGATGCCCCATCCCTGGAGATGTTCAAGGCCAGGCTGGATGGGGCTTTGAGCAACCTGGTCTGATGGGAGGTGTCCCTGCCCATGGCAGGGGGTTGGAACTCGCTGATCTTTAAGGTCCCTTCCAACTCTAACCGTTCTGTGATGATTCTATGAACTGTAAATGCTGCTGCCGGGCTTTTGGAAGGCGCTGCTGCGGGGTGGCCGGGAGCTCAGCCCTTCGGCCTTGGCCTCCGTGTCCAGCCCCGGGGCGTAACGGGGAGAGCTCGGGGAGGAGGAGGAGGAAGAGGAGGGTGCCGGGGTGAAGGGTGTCTGCGTGGGGGCCAGCGGGTGCGGGTGCGGGCCGGCTCTGGCGGCGGGCTGCCAGGAGAGGGCAGCCGGCGCACGGCCAGCGCTCGCCGCCCCGCCCCGCAAACGCGGGGGCCCGGCCCGGGGCGCGGTGCGGGGCGGCCTCTTCTGCTCTTTCCCCGCAGGCCGCTTCTGGGGTTGTCCCCTGGCATAAGCCTCTGCCGTGGCCCTAGGGCGGGAAGGGATAAAGTCCTTGGGAGAGAGGGAGAAGAGGGTTCACCTCTTAACGTCCCACAAGCGTTTGGGGGGGACTTTTCTTTGGTTCTGGGGCGGCCGTCCTCAAGAAAGACAAAAATTCTTGTTTGGAGTGCTGGGGAGAGGACGTGTCACTGCCTGAGCCCAACACAGGGAGCATGCAGGGAGGGCTGAGACAAGCCCTGCCACCCCTCCGTAGGGCCAGCTTAGGGATTTGGCTCTTCAAAGAGGCACAGAGGAAAAGGTTTTTGTAGTGCAAGTCTGCTCTGTTCCAGAATGTCTCAGGGGCGATGTGGGAAGGATGTTTGAGAAGGAGTGCTGGTAATAGAGAGTTGCTTTTAGAGAGGACCCTGAGCTGGGCAATCTTCCCCAGCTTGAGCAGGCTCCTGGCCCGAGCTCGTTTTAGCAAAAGGCACGTGTTCCGCATAGCACTGCTGCTGCTTAGGGGGCAGTGCAAGATGGATGCACCCTTAAGGTGAGGGTTCTACCGTGAGGGTTCAGGGATGTCCTCCTTTAGGCCCTAGAGGCTGTTCTTGTGTTATCAGTTGTCTCCAGTGTGTATTCTGCATGCCATGAAATCTCATAGCTTTCAAATGAATGAAGGGAGTGTGTGTGTGTGAATAAATATTATTCTTCCATCCTATTTTTTTTTCTTTAAAGGAGGCTAGAGATCCCAAGAAATACAGCTGGTGAGTGTAATTACAGAACCTGGAAAGATACTGAAACAGGTCAGATGCTTATGGTCAGATCCTTCACTAAAGGAAATTAAGGCAACAACAGACATACAATGCCAATTTTTAAGGACCAATCATGTCAGATCAATTTAATTTTCTCCTCTGACACGGCAGCAGGCCTGGCAGATGGAGAAAGCTACTGGCTTTAGACCTAGTCCTGCATGACCTTTACATAAACTAGGCAAATGAAAGGCGAAATTAAGAAGGGGCTGAGCACCTCATTGGTAAAACTGTATTTGGAGTAATTATGTCATGCTTTTCTCTGTGTGTGTGTGATCTGGAGTTTTAACCATGATCTGTCTTGGCTGCTCTGCCCTTCTGTACTGTTCATCAAACATCAGGGTAATGAAAGAGTGACTGAACATATGTATGTGGAAGGGCTGGCAGCTTTTGGAAGGTAAGATTAGGTGTCAAAAAGATCACAGTAAATTGCAGAAATTGCCTGAAATCCAACAACGTGAAATTAAACAAAACCAAGCTGTATTAACAAAAGGAACTCTCTGTGCAATATAAAATGGAGAATAGCTGGCTAAGCAGTAATATCAAAGGAAAGATCTGGAGTAATGGGGGATAACAAACTGAGTATGTGGTGCTATTTTTTGTGATGTTGAAAACCTGGAATGTATTTCCAAGAGTGTCAAGTAATGGCAGAAGGTAGTTATTCTTCAGAGCTGAGCACAGTGAATGGAGCACTGTACCTAGTTTTATGCACTTCAGGAAAAACATGGACAGAATCTGGAAAAAGGCTAGGGAAGAACAAGAAAAGGAGGCTCAGAGAGTGTGATGTAGGAGAAAAAGATTGACCTTGTTCCTTCCTCAAAAAAAAATAGAGAAGTTGGGATGATGGGGATCAGTTATTTACTATGTCCATTGAAGGCAGCTTAATTTACATCAAGGAAGACTTAAATTGAATATTATGGGGTGAAACAACATTTCTGAATTGATGCAGTGAAGCTCTGGAATGGTAGTTTAGGGGACTGGAGTTCCTGTTTCTGGGATTCTGTAATAACAAGTTAGGCAATTCCTGATGGATGCTTGTCTAAACATGCTCTGTGCTGCCTCTGAGCCCAGAGGACCTCTTGTCTCTCCTGCCCTGTGCTTGCATTATTCTGTGACATTCACAAAACAGTTGTTACCATCTACATAATTCCACAGCCGTGTGACTGCTGCAGTCCTGGGCCTTTCTCTCTTTTTTTTTGTGTGTCTAAATTGTAAGGTAGGAGGCTCCTCTGCTCCTGTGTGATCTTTAAAGTGCCAGAGATCCTTTCTTTGTGACAGCTGCCTCATAGCTGTGTTTCTTCCTGAGTTTGCTTCTCACTCAAAGAGTGCGGGGTGTTCAGCATCTCTGAGTCAGTCCTTCCCTTTGTCTCACAGTAATGACACATGTCATGTATGAACCTTGGAGTGTTTGATACCTTGATTTTCCCTTTAAGCTCTCTTAAAGGACGAGAGAGCGTTATTTTATTTTTTTTTTAAGTAACACAAACAAACATCTCCTTGCTACCCTCCCCTTGCACGAAGCAAGGACTGAGAGAATTCGGCCGGAGCGTTTCCTCAGTCTGAGCGTGCTTCTGCCTGCCTGCTGCTGGGATCTGCTGCGGGAGGGCAGCCTCCCTGCGTGACGCCCAGTACGGTGACTGCTTCGCCGCCCCGCTTTTGCCGGCCGCTTCAGCAGGACCCCGAGTAAATGAATGGGATCGCTTTCTGTTCTGCTGACTTCTCCTGCATGGTGAGTGAGCGGCTCTGCATCGGGTGGGGGAAGGATGCCGCGTTGCAAGCGGACTTAAACCTCAGCAAGCTACGCGGATGCTCCCGAGAATAGCTGGCGGATAGAAGATGGTTTCGTTCTTCTCGATATTAAGGGAGAGGTATTTCCAGCAATAGCATAATGTTGCTCGGAGCAGGCATTTGCCAGATGGTTTCAGCTCCCCTGAGGCTTTGGGATGTGAAAGGGAAAGGGCCAGGAACACACTTTTGATTCATTCCATTAGTAGATTAATCGGCACTGTCCTGGCTTAATAAGTCTCTTAGATTTCCCAGTGGAAATGGCACATGTAATTCTGCCCAGGTCATGCTCTGCGCACCTGTGTTGAAGCTTTCACAGTAAGAAGCTATGCTGCTGCAGGCAACATCTGCAAAACAAGACCTGGGGGGGACGGACGGACAGGTTTTTTTGGTGGGGGGAGAGGTGAGGAGATCTTTTTAATAAGTACTGTTAAATAACGCTAGTGGGAGTAAGATGGCTTGTGAGAACATGCTTGAATTCTTCTGTCATTTCGGTGGGGAATGTATTTAAAAATCTTGCAGTGGTAATTTGATGTTATGAAGCTTTTTTTTTTCCTCTCTTCTGTATTAATTGCCGGCTAGATTGCATTTTCCAGGAAGTCTGTGATTAGAGGACAAGGGTGCTCTTCCTGATAAGGGTCAGAGGCTGCTGTCTCAAGAGGCTGGCGATAAAATGAAGAGAACTGTCTCACTGATTTTAGCTGAAAACCTGAGCAGATGCTGTGCTGCTGTTTATTTGGGGGGGGGGGGTGTCCCCTATGACCTGTCTCTTCCCACCTCTCTTTCAGCTGGGCCAGCCAATTGTTGGGGAGTGGATTTAGTTGCTGCTGCCGCCCACACAGGAGAAGGTTTGTAGCTTTTGGCAGTTTTAGCAGAGATCTGCGTTTTTAACTCTTTTGGTGCCTGAGGGTTGTGATGAGCTGCACTCTGATGTTACAGCAGCGCTGAGCTGTGCCTGCTGCTGGGACTAATAAAGGCTTACCGGTAGGATTGAATCTGATGAGATATGCTGCAATTCCTTCACAGTTGGATTTTAATGAGGAGAGACTTTCAAGTACTGCCAGCAAACGCATCTTCCTTGCCTTTCCTCCTCCATCGTTCCCCTAATACACCTTGAGACTATGGGCTACCCTCTCTTACAGGTCAAGAGGACGGCAGTGGCTAAGGTTGGCAGCAGTTTGATCGTCATCCCTATTTCTGGGACACCTGTCACCCTGGCTCCTTGCCATGGCCTCCCTAAGCTGAAACAGCGCTCCTCAATTCCAAGTGCTTGGAGAACAACTTGTTTTCCAACCATTTATGGCAGCCAGCTCCAATCCTTTGCAGGGTCTGCAGAAAGACTGACAGGGGCCAAAGGAGTAAATGTCATGAGACTCCGGACTTTGTGTTGAAAGCTGAGAGAGAGATATTTTACATCCCGCAGTATATGTAGCCGGATTTAGGCTCTTTGGTATTTCCAGTAGAATGGCATTTCAGAACTGGGAGCTGAACTCTGACAGCAGCGTTGTCCCCAGTTGCTGCCAACTTCACCCCACACAGAGAACTGCTGTATTTTTTGAGCAGCTGCTGTTGTGCAGCAGAGCATGGGAAGAGTGTTAGTCTCTGAAATAATTTGAAATATACTGGCACAATAGACAGATAGAGCCAGCCCTCTGAATTTCACTCAAGAATTAATCTAATCACTGTGTAATATGTTCTTACTGGTCTATCCTACCTAAAGGGCAAACTTAACTACATTAGGCACAATTTGGAGCATTTGATTTCCTTCAGACTTCAGAATTAGGATACAGCTGACTATCCATGTACATATTTCGAGGTTTCTGGGCGTCTCTAATCCAGTTTGTAGTGACATTAGCATTAGATAACCATAGCGAGGCCTTTATCTGAAAGGAAACATGCATTCTTCAGGCCACACAAGGATGGAAAAAGATTGTTCTGGTCACTGTTGCTTTCTGGGAATTTGGGAACTGGGAGGAATTTTATATATTGTTGTTGCTGGTTGCTTTGTTATCAAAGTACTGTAGCGGGTACAGTAGTTGTCAGACAGTATGGCTACACTTCCAAGCTTAAGTTTGGATGAAGATAAGATGAGAATGTATTGCATAGGACCTAGGTCACAATAACTGCACATGTTGACTGGCTGTAGGTACTTCATACCATTCATCTCATCTAAAACGAATGTGAGAGAGCTGCTACTCGCTTTTCTCCCTTAAAAAGGGATCGTAAGAGTAAGGAAGTTGCAATCAGTGTCTAATGGAAGAGTTTAATTTTGCCAGAATTTGATCAGAAAAGGTGTCAGAACAGAATTTACAGTACTGTAATTTTTTTATGGGTTTTTTTTTGGTCATGGCAGGATGTGGGGAAAGAAGGGAAAGTGGAACAGCCTTAATACGAGATCAGCTGAAGGTGCTTGAGAGTCACAGTGTGTTTGAGCCCCACAGACTGCAATGTTGCTGAATACCAGATCCATACCTCCTCTGCTCCTATGAGAGCCAAAATTCTCCTTATTCGAGTATCTCAGTTGACACAAGAGCCAAGAAATCCATCTGAATTTGTTGGAACATCCCATGTTACAGACTCCGGGTGTTTCCAGTACTCACTGCACGTGAGATCCGCAGAACAGCGAAATGCCCTATTAAAAGATGCAGGTAGGTATCTATCTGCATGTCTTCTTGGAAGTCCCATATTAGATATATAAACTAAAAAGACTTTAAAAGGATGGACTGTCTTTTCCTTAAAAAGTAGGAAGCAAGTAGTGCAGTTAGTCTTTACAGACACACTTTTCTAAATTGTCTTATGTTCATAATTCCCTGAGGAACCAGTCAGATGGAGGGAGCTGTTTGCTGCAGCCATGAGAATAATCCAGCTAGATGGTGGTGGCACGAGTATGGTTAAGGACTGCTTTGCTCAAAATGAGATCAGAAGCAGAATTGCTTTTCTGACAACTGACCTTTGCTGATCATTGTGAATTGAAGTTGGGGATATTGCATTCTATAACTAAATTTTTCCAGTAGCGTTTCTGTCCTCTAGAAATCTTCCTCTATATTTTATATCTATTTATGCCTCTTGTCTTATGCTTTATTAATGCCTTTTACATTTGAACAGTCTGCTGTTCCTTTATGTGGTTTGACAACTGCCAATACCCCCGTTGAAATATTTTGCTTTTAGTTCTGTTAATGGCGATTTTTGCCTGGATTTTCTTGCTGCCGTTACGTAATGGAAGCATCTGCAGTCCCCTGACACGTGTGTTTGGTCTCTTTCCACCCACCCTTACTTATCGCAGGTGGATGCTGTGCTCCACCAAAGACTTTTAGCAATTTAGTTTTGTTGTTTCTTAGGAGATGTCATTCAGTGTTTAGCAGTGTTACCTCTTCATTAGCTGGAGTTGTTCCTTTCTTCTTTGCTGATTATATACTTGCACCGTTTCTCATACTGAAGCTGTATTTCAGGCATTCAGCTAACAAAAACATCACAGATTTAAGATATTTCGTTTTCATTAGGTACGTAAGGCTTCTAGGTAGTCATGGATTATTTTTCTTCTCAGAGGGTCAAATGAGAGAATGTTATTTGAATATAAAAAGAGAGAAAGCAGCTGTGACAATAAGGATAAAAAAATGTGCACAATGTAGTATTTGTTAAGCTGATTTCTTCCCTCTTGTGGGTGTATTTGCAGTCTACTTCTGGGGTTTATTAGTCTCTGAATCTTTCTAAGTTGGAGAGAATGCATTTTATACTCTTAAAAAGAGATGTTAAAACCCAGACTTCAAACCAAGCGACACAGGATAGAATTTTATTCCTGTCTCTAGCAACTTTACTATCTCAGGATTTGTAAACTGATTTCTACACCGTAGTAAATTAGATCCCAGCAGTACAGAGCCTATGTAGATAAATATAGTAGCCATTATACCTTGATATAGTTGTATTGCCTAGGAAATTACTACCGTTATTGAAAAGGAATTTGCTCGGGGCAAGAGGGTATCTATTACTTCCTGAATAACTCGCTAACATTGTTAACCTTCCTTTGCACAAACAAGACAGGAGGAGTCCCTTTCTGCAGGATGGTATTGTTCTCTGCCTCTATTCCCCTTTATCAGCAGCAGGCCTAAGCCAAAGTTTCAGCATATTAATAAACCCCTATGTGGTCCAGGGAAGAGAACTACGCCCTGTCTTCTCCTTTCCCCACTGTTGCAATACTCTGATCTTCATATCCTTTCTTAATTTGCTGCGTTGTTGCTATGCTGATGAATCGTTGATGCGGTACAGCCACTTGACACGGTAAGCATGGAGACAAAAACTGGTGTAACGATGCTGTAGCTCTGTCGGTGAGGTATTTGAAGCGGTTTCTCTCCTGCTGTCTGAAGTCTCCACACCTTGAATAGGATAACACTTGGATGCCATCAATTCATCCTTTGGTATAGCTTCCCTTGCGGACTATGAAGAGATGGGTTGTTGAGGTAGGAGCTAAGTTCCATTTTTTTTTATTTATGGCTTCATCTTCAAAATCCACAACCAAATAAATATCCTCTTTAGCACTGACAAGTAAGTCTAGGATATAAAGTATCTTTTTGCCCTTTATCCATTCCGTTGGATACTGTACTCCTGATTTGACACTAAAAATAGACTTTTGCAAGAGTTTGATGCTGTGTAATACTTTCTGCTACTTTGTGGAAAAATTGAAGGGAGATCAGAGTTTGTTCTCTGGACATTACTAGTGAAGATACAAGGCAGCTGTTAGTTAACTAAACTTTGGTACTTAAATCTTTATGTTCTTAGTGCTAGAGCTTATTCTTATTCCCTCTTACAAGTATCTAAATATATTTGCTGTATGCCAATTCAGTGTGGACTTCAGACTAGATCCAGGTGTCATAGAATGGAGAAGATACAGCTTGAAAATCAAGCCTGGAGTGGTAACAGCTGCAGAGATGCTTTTTCTTCTGTGGACCTTAAGTGTGCTAGCTTCTCTTCAGGAGGTGTTGGAGGATTGCAAACTTCACTCCTCTTCTGCCATAGTAAGGCTGGCAGGTGGAATTCTTGGAAATTCCTACTTGGCTTCCCAAACTCATGTTTGCTATATCCTGGGAGCAGTTGCATCACCATTTCATTTCTGCAGATGATTGGCCAAATCAGTATACCCCGGGTGTAAGAATTCCTTACATCTAAATGTTTCAATGCTCTTGAATGTTTAACTTCGAATTATCTGGCTTCACAGTTTAGTTTTGTTGATGTGGGTGTTCTTGGTTTTAATTTAAAAGTATATTTTTGTCTGGGAACACATTTTCAGCAATGTACCTTTTCTTGTTACTGAACTTATTGCGGTTCTCTTGAAGGATTGACAGTGCCTTCCCGAATAGTGCTCTTGAGCATACTTGTGAGGAGAGGAAAATCCCAAACAAAGTCTAAAGAGCTTTTCTTAGTACTAGTTTCCTTTTTCCTTTTTTTTTTTTCTTTTTTTTTTTCCTCTCTTGCGTACTTGAATGATAAGCCTGTGAACTGAGACCTTCTGAAGTTTATTTAAAGACTTAATTACTATGTGAAGTCAGTAGCAGGACAGTCCCTGAAAATTGTTGGTTTTGTTTGCATGTCAAGGTGTTTTATTGTTTCAGGCTTTCTGCTTTTTGTGGAAGATAAACTAGCCCTTGATAGTTTGCTTTTAAATAAGTAATCTCTTTTCAGAAGCCTCTTGCTGTGTAGCTGAACTATACCTGCAGGAGAGAGAAGAGGGAATCCAGTTTTCCAGTAACGAAACAGGTTGCATTATAACAAAATAGCTTTTTTTTTTTCCCTTGTAATATGCCAGTGTTTGGCTTATTTGCTTGGCAAAAACATCTAAAAGAGATTGTGGTATTTTTCTGGGCAATTTATTGTATACACTTTATATTCTTCTCCTTTCACAAACAGGATAATGCAGAAAGAGGCTTCCTGGAGTCATTTTGGGTGTTGAGAGGAGATCTACCTTGTGGTTCAGGAATTCTGATAATCAGAGATAATGCCAGGATCCTGAGTGGAGGGAGATCTTTGCAAATGAGCAGTTACTCTGTAGCCAGAATAGTCTCCAGTGGCACCCAAAGGAGTAAACCAACCTCAAAGAAGATCCTCTTATCTCCATAGGAACTGCATGTGTGCCCAGGGCTGCCTTCTGTGCCTCTCCCCAGATAGCTCCCAGCCCCATCTCTAATCTTCTTTAAAAAAAAAAACAAACACACAACAACAACAAACAAAGCAAAACCCAACCAACCAAACCAAACGAAAAAACAAGACACAAGGCATACCCAAACCCCACAACTAGCGGGAGTCTGATTCCCCTGTTCTCTGGCTGGGATGTTCTGCTGGAGTCAGATAAGCTGTGGAAAGCAGCCACTGAGTCACAGAAATTTCCCTCTGAGCATCACAGAGCATGTCTCCCTTCCCATCTCCTGTCAGACCTTTTGTAGGTGGTCCTTGAAGTGCTTATCATGGTGGGACAATGATCGAGTCTTCATCTTCAGTCAGAATCCAGCTTTTGCGAAAAATGCGAAAGCTCAGTCTGGCTCTTGGCTGAGAGAACAACTGTCTTCCTTTTGGTTTGAAATGAAATTTCCCTCTTCAACCTGCCCTAACCTCAGAGTACCTCCCCTCCCACTTTTCAGCCAAGGAAAACTGCATAGTGAAGAGGAACACATAGATTCAATAGCACTTATTAACTGTAAAAGAATTTAATCTTATTTTAGAGTTCGGACTGTTTTTAAAAAATATTTTATGGTGTGGTTTTACAGGAGAGGTTGCCAGAAACCTGTATTAAACATCAGTAGCCAATATTTTTATGATCAGTATTTTTCATTCATGTATCTGAAGGCTGTCCCAGACATGTATGGGAATACCATTTAATATGCGCTGCCCTACCTGAGGCCTTCCATCTGCGTCTTTGTTCTGCAAACCTCCCGTTATCAGACCCCGCTTCACTTTATGCTTTGCTCAGCATTGAGATGTTATTTTAGCTCTCATTAGTGGAAGAATTCCAACCTGGATGCTTCGAGGAAAATTCAGATGATGCAAAAATTGGTATTGGTGGCTTCACCAGCTGCTTTGCTGATGCAGTCTTCTGGTGTTGACAGAGGTATAATCTTTTGGCCAAATTTAGCTAACAGCAGCAGGACTTTAATAATATGGACTCCAACAAACACCTCCATTTGGGCATGTCATTGCATCACAGCTGTACTTTTGGCTTTACATCAGGTTTAACATTAGTACTGTAGTTAGGGCTTATTAGAGCTGCAAATACAGTTTGATGCAGGCTGCAGGCCTTTCTGAGTGTCCACACCTGAGTATGTTCACAGCTGTAGTTTGGTTAAAACCCACTTGTTATCTCGTTACATCCCTTCTGTTTGTAAGCTTGAGCTAGATAAGAGGATGACAGTGCTGTTTGTTGAGTAGCTGTTGGAACATCTTCCTTAGTTACTGCTGGAATGGAAAGCATTTTGTTATCGCAGACTGTAACAGCTGACTTTTCTCCAAATATAGAACAGAAATACGTATTGAATGCTTTGGCTCTTTCTTTGGTCTTGGGGATGTTTCTACCTTTTTCCACATAGCAGCAGGTCAACACAATTGCTGGGGTTGCTATTCTTGAGAAGCTCTGAAAAACTCGTTATTGTCTTCCAGCTCTGGCTGTGGATTTCACTGCTTGTTTTTAGGAATCCCTTGTAATTTCTTCCCGCCTCCCCTTTCTATTTCCTTCTCTCAGCTTTTAATTTTTTTTTTCACTTGCTAGAATATATACAAGTGTCCAGATGTGGGGATGTTACAGGGAAGCCCAATAAATAATTTGTCTGTTCAGGAAAAATATGCCAATATGCCTGTGGTCCCATTCAAGTGTTGAGAATGTACATAGATAAACTGGTTTGGTCTCTTTTTTCTTTCCACATATCCAAATGTGATCATCACAATCATTTTTACCTAAGCTACTACTAATTTCTATTTTTACAATTGATTGCTCTTTTCTGTCAAGATGGAATCTAATATGGAATTGCTCATTTTTAATGTAACACTTCTTGAACTAAGAAATTGTTTTCTGTAATTTAGAAATTTCGAGGGTGTTCTTTGGCATTAGCCCCCTGACGTCTCCTGCAAGTGTGGCTCCGTTTGAAATTCCTGGTGATCAGATGGGTTTTTTTTTTCCTCCTTTATGAAGAGGTGCTTAGCTAGCTACTCATCCTGTGTGCTATCTAATGTAATTTCAGTAGTGTGTAGCAGACATACCAGCTTGTACCCTGTCTTGAGCTTTATCTGGCAGAATGTTAATCCAGGAGCATTTGAAATCATATGCCTCTGAGACACAATCAGCCAGAAACAGATAACGTCAGTTTGAAACTGTGCCATACCTACTCCCCGTTTGCCCACTCAGATCTTTCCTAAATAGGTTAGAACTTTTTCTAGATTATTTTTTGAGCATTTGGCTTATTTGAAACTTAGGTACCAGCAGTATTTTTGGGTTGAATTTATGCACATAACTGAGCAGCCACAATTATTCTTATACGTAATTAAGGCTTTTGATACTGGTACAGAAGCAGGTAGGTTTTTTTTTCCTCTGTTTTACCAGTACCTCTTATTTTGCCAAATGCCTTGATTATTAAATAAGCGGTTATGTGCTCCCTTTTTTCTCTTTCCCTTTTTGTTACTTGCTAACGCCTTCCTTACCTTTCTAACAAGCATTAATATCTTTGTAGACTGCTTTCTTCCCCTTTCACTTTGATTTACACAACAGCCTACCATCAGAGAGGAGGCACCAATGTTTCACTAGGCTACAGCTCTCTGAACATTTTTCTCTTAGCCTGGTACATATTAATTTCAAAATCTTTTCCTTTTCTGCTTTTAATCCTTTTTGAGACGGGAAAGGTCCCTAAGAGATCATGTGTATTTCCACACACAGCAGCCTTCCAAGTTCCCTGACACATATCCTGTGAAGCACTGTTGTTAGGATTAAGACAAAGCATTTGCAGGGGATTCTAGCTACCTGTTTCAAAAGCCTGTCTTAGTCATGTCTGCCTTTGTTTTTCTGGAATTAGACTCATTAACATACTGTTTTCCTCTTGCTACTTGCAGAATATTTTGTTTTCTTAGGATAAATTTTCTAGAAAAACTAATGACTTCTATTGATATCTTTTACGTACCAGCCAATGCAGTTGAAAACCGATATAATCTGAGTAAAAGCTTAAGGAAGGCCTAATAGCTCATCTGGTTCTTTTTCTTACCACATAATTATATCGGCCAAGTAAATATATATTTCTTGCTTGTGATCTGAGGCTAACATGGTTGCCCCACTGCCACCAGTAGTGTCTGCAACTGTGGATTGTCTTGGGCACGCGTTTCAGATTCTTGGTGTTGGGTTGAACCTCTGGGCAGCGGCAGCTCTGTTGGATCAGAGCAGCGGTGCTTCTAGAGGTGTCCTGCAGCATCACTTCCTGACCAGTTGGGTCCTCCTCTCGCTGCCTAAGTATATATTAAGCATTGAGAAATCTGCTCTTGCAGTTCATCAAAAAGTGCTCCAGGACAAGGGTATTTCGTCACAAGAAGTCGTCTGCTCTCAGTAATCTTCCCGAGTACTTTCCATGGAGAGGTGATGGCTTAGTAGCATCAGTGGCAGATGAATTTTGAGCCAGTATTTGGGTGTTTTGAGGAGGGTTCATGGGTCTTTGTTTCGCTTTGGAGGTTGAATGCAACCTGTCCAGCTCTGGAGTTGTTGGGTCTCAGTTGTTAAAATTAAGGAACAGCCTTATTTGGAAAGTTTTTCTTTTCTTTCCCTTGGAAGAGTGGCCTAAAGGATGAGTGAGCCTGAAGAAGAAGGAGATTTTTTTTTTTTTTCCTTCTTAAAAAATTATTAGGGATCTTGTTGGTCATTCTTCAACTTAGTTTTTAAGTACTCATCTTTTTCAAATCTTTTATGGAAATACATATGAACTAGGCATTTTTGGGGTTTGCTCACCTGGCCCATGTGTCTTCTCACTTTCTCCTTTGTGTGCAAGGAATCTTGGCCTTCATTAAAATGACGGTAAGATCATTTTTGGATTGGGATTCTGAATCGGAAGAAAACCTGGAAAATGCCATCAAGGTGATTTGGTGCAGAAGTGTCTGCCTGAGGCTGCAGGTTGGTTAAACTAATAGCTGCTGCTGGCGTGACCGCCTGCTGAAACGTTAGCTGAAGTGTCTAACCGTGATGCAAATGTCAGCATCGCCACCGTTTCGCTCCTCACGGAGCATTTGAGAACAGGTTTGTGGGTCACGTGCTTCGCTCTTTGGAGACTGGTGCACAGGCTTTGGTGGAGTAAGTGGTTTTTTTTAGGAACACTGCTTTTCACTCTCTCAACCTGACCCACTGTGCCGAAAGGTGAGAGCTGATGGGAGGCTGGAGAGATGCCGTAGTTGAACAACTCCGTGACATCTGAGTGTCCTGAAACACGGGGCTCCTGCTCCTTCCCCTGAGGAGCAGCGCTTGGGTTTTCCTGGCAGGAAAGCTGAGCGGTGTCCTGCCTGTCTCTAACGAGCGCATCCCTGTGGCTGCTGTATCCTGGTTGTGATGATAAGCCATTTCTCCAGGTTTTTACGTGGGGCTGCAACGACAGTCGTGCATTTCCTGAGAGCCCATCGGCATCCCGTGTCTTTGTGTCTGAACCTGGGAAGAGCCTGGCCACGGGGTCTGTTTGCACCTTGCTGAAGGTGAGGGGAGCCTGGGGAGCACGGGGCAGGCCTGGGATCTCTGTGCTGGCTGTGACGGGAGGACATCAGTTGGTTGCCTCATGTAGATAGGACTTGGCTTGTGGGTGGAGCACAGCAGGCTGCATGGCTGCTTGCTTTGCTCCAAGCCTGCTGGATTGCATTGAAGTAATCTATAAGTAAAGGGAGTCGAGGTGATACGTGAAAGAGCACCGTTTCTATATCTTTGACTAAGATAAAAATATTTCTTCAAAACTCATTTCCTAGGAGACCAGTGCCTCAATGAAAACATGATTATTTTTAAAAATTTTTTTTTATTTTTTTTTCCCCTGTTTGAGAGGAGGCCAATTTTAACTTGGCATTTGGAGCCCAGCGAGGGAAGTCGATTCTTCATTTTGAGGTGGGAAGGGGGCGAGAAAACCCGTTTTCCTAGTTTGGGAGAGCGGTTTAACTGATTAATGAGATGAGAGGTGACACTCGTCCTGTGGCATCGGGCATGGGGGATGGGACGAGGATTCGCTGGTGCGGGGAAGGGCTTGCTGGAGCTTGTCGAGGTAGCTGGGGCAAGAGTGTCTTTGGCTCGGCGTGCCTTTGCTGGGGCTGCTGCCCCACCGGCAGAGCTCTGCAAACCTGAAATCGGAGAGCGGGCTGGGAGCTCGAGGCTGCCAGAGGGCCCTTGCCCCAGTCAAACTCGGGGGGAAGCTGCCTCCGGGCGAGTGGGAACCCGATACACTCCGAGGAACTGGAGCCAGCTGCTGCTTTCCCTTTAGCAATATGGAAGTCTGTAAAATACTCATGCGCGGAGCCACCTGCGAAAGCGGATTAACCCCTTTATCTGTGAGTCGCTTCTTGTCTTCGGCTCATGCCAATGGTGGTTGTTCCTCCTGTGGGAGCTCCAGGGTGGCTGGCACACCACACATTTTCTCCTTAGCATCAGGATCCCCACAGTTGTGCTCCTCGGTGCCTGTCGGTGGTTAATGATTAAATACAACTACTGAATTGTGACTGAATTTGGGGTGTTGACTAATGGGGTAGATGAAGATGTGCAGAACCTGCCTATGGCGCCCTGCAAAGCTCCTGCATCTGCAGATGATTCTAGGAGAAGCAATTAGCGGGATGGGGGGGGAACGGGTCCCTCACCCCTAGTGACCTTGGACGACAACGCTAACGCTCTGCCTCCATTCATGTCTAAAGATCCCTCTTCTAAAGTAAGCATGCTCCGGCGCTGGGAGCCGGGCTGCATTTATTACTAACCCCACCCATCCCTGCCTCTTGCAAGAATCTTGTGAGGCCGAGATTGTGTTTTTAGAAGCAGAATGACAGAGAGAAATTCCCTGGAGGCGAATGCAGAGTGTGTGCTGTGCACGCCAGTACAGACACACGGGGCTGGGAACTCCCAGGGAGAGATTAAGTGCGAGAGAAGAGCGCAGAGCAGCCAGAGCTGGAGGAGGGGGGTGGAGGAGGCGAGACGCTTTCTAAGCCTCAAACTGAGCCGTTCGGATTGATTTTTTAATTTTTTTTTTTTCCTTTAAAAAAAAAAACCACCAAACCCCAAACCCTCAACTAACCTTGGTCTCTACAGTCTTACTGAAGTGCTTCTTGTGTTGCCGGATCATCTCACTGCTGGGTTTGAAGGACCCAGGCTAACATGATGTACCTCTGGGTGAGTAGAGAAGCGTGTGTGAGGGCTTGCACACTTTGCACATATAAGGAGTGGAAAGCTGAAGGACTCTGCACTAACGTGAGCGGCCTTCGCCGTTGGGCTTAGCTCTCTGCAGCCTCTGCACCCGGTGGGCAGTAGTTTTCCCTTGTAAAAAGTAATATGTAGAGTACTGTTAACTGGGTATCAAGCAGCCATTTCCTGCGGTTGTAAATTTCTCTGGAGAGAAGTTTTGGGCAGGTGCCTCGGAGACAAGATTTTTGGTATAATGCTGCTCACTGTCTGCCATCTGTGAGACCTGTAGATATAATATATATATTTCATGCATAAGACTGTTCCCGTGTGCCTCTACTTTATAGGATTTCTGGTGTTACTGAGAGACATCCCAGGTAGTGGAGAAGTGCTGCTGAAAGGGATCTGTAATCACTGAAGGAGCAGGAAGCAAATGGGTAGTTTTGGAATTTGGGGCTTTGGGGGTAGAGGGAGAAGCTGTTTCGACAGAAGTTGGACGCAAGGTTATTTTTCCAGAAGTGGCATGGTTACTTGAGTTTCTGGTGGAGTGTGGAAAATAATGTCGGGAAAAACATGTGTAAAGTGTTATATAGATCCAGCAAGCAAAGTAAAAGCATATATAATATAAAAGCATATATATTTTCAGCCTTTGAGCAAGGACTGGAATTTCCTCTGGAGCAGTCAGCTGTTAGGCTGCTCAGTTAGTCACCTACGTGTAGTTTTGTCTGCTTCTGGGCACCCTTGAGATCAGCAGTTTGGCCTTGGGTTTCTTACCTAGATACAGGAGGTGAAAAGTAATCAATTCCCAAGTTTTGTTTGTTTTGGTTTTATTTATTTTTTAAAAAATCTGTTCATAACTCTGAAGGTGGGGGCTTTCACTGCTGCTGCTTTTATCGAGTCCGGCTCCCCATCACTCCCAGGAACAAACACTGGTTTATTTTAGCAACAAAGCCAGCCTTGGAACCCGGGCTGAAGGATTTGACTTCCCTCCTTTGCACATACACATTACTATCTTTGTTGCAGGGTAACTTGATTCTGTGCTGGGGTATGCACACTTGCCTGGTTTTGTCCAGCAGGCCCTGCTGGCAGGCACGTCCACCTTCTCTGCTCTTCCTCCCCGGCCCCGACCGCAGCCTGGCTTGCGGGACCCCGAATTGGGGGAGCTGAATTTTAACCAAGAAAAGCTTGGGAAGGCCCCGTGGCTCAGCTGAGATTTGTGCTTCGTTTGGTGGGTGGGGTGAGAGGAGAAGTAATTCAGCCATGCTGCCGCTGATTTCAGATAAGCAGTAAACAATGGAGATGTTCCTTACCCGGCTGAAACGCGGAGGATGCTGGCAGAGTGTGGGAGCCCAGGAGAGTTGCCCAGAGAGTTGCCCAGAGAGTTGTCTGCCTCTCTCCCCTCATCTGGCTAGCCAGGGGTGTGCGAGCGCTGTAGCATAAAGCGGAGGTGTCAGCCTGCTTAAAGACAGGCTTCGTCCCAAAAGGTGAAGCGCGGTCCCAGATTCTTAAGAGAGAGTTGACTTTTGGGATGTTTTCCAATGAATGAAGACCGCTGCCCTTCCGTGGGCTGCTGCTTCTGCCCGCACCCTAAACTTTGGGCATCACTGTTGCTGCGCTTGCGTTGCAGTTAAACTTCAGAGGAATGGGAAAAATAAGTGTTAAATGCTTGACTAGCTGAAGGGGTTTTAAGGGCACCATCCGGGCATTGTGCCATGATAATTAAAAATAAATAGTGAATTTGTGCTATCTGGATATGATCTTTTCCTTCTCAGTACAGGTTACTCTATTACTTTCGGGGAATCTTCCCCTCTTTGGTCTTTTCAGGAACCTTTTCCTCTGTGCCCATTTGTGTTTTTGCTTTAAGCTCTTTATCCCGATGGGGTATGTAACCTTTAGCAGTGAGAACAAGGAGCCCCGAGTGACAGATCTGGTTCTGTGTGGGGTTTTGCTGTGCCTCAGCTGTACCAGTTTCTTGCTTCCCTGCTCATAGGTTCCCCCCGTTTCCTCCTTGTTCCCCATGCTGCTTTTTTTTTTTTTTTTTCTGCTCTGTGCATCTTGTCCTTGGCACGTCAGGACTTCAGTAGATGCATGGAGATTTGTACTGAGTCATTCCTTAATTCAATGCATGAAGCTACATTAATGCAATGTTAAATTTGAGGTTTTAAATATGCAAGTCCTGAAATCCAGAATTAAGGTTCCCACAGCAACCATACTGTTTCTCCCCCCCCTCAGGGGTGCACGTTACAGAATTATCTTCCTTGAAGAGATTGTGCAATATTGAATGCTGTCACATTTGACAAATAATAAAATAAAAAGGAGAACGTGCCTTTCTCTGCAGCTGTAATATGGTGTGGATCCTGAACCCAAAAGTACAGACTGCCTGCAACATCCCAGTCCCTGATTATAATGCTGCCTCTGAAATGAAGCGGTGGTGTAGCTTCAGTTCAGACTGACATTCCTGTTTGCTGAACTGTATTCCCTCGGGTGAAACTTGTTGCAGGATACTCTTAAATGAGGGCCTTGTAGACTGCAGGGGATTGTGGGCTGTGGAGAGCTGGAGAGTGGGAAACTTAAAATATCTGTCGCGGTGACCTAATGCTTGGCATTGTGAGGGAAGTGAAGGCGGCAGACTAGCTGTGCCATTAAATATCAAGAGACACTATTTATCTTAACACTTTTATTGTGTAGGATGCAGTTGTATAAAGTCTTTCTGAGGCAGAGACGGTATGATAGTCTTTCTGATGCTGCAAACCATTCAAGAGCATACATCTGAACATCAGTGTTGAAACACAAGGTGGGTACTTTGCCTTAGATATGGGAGGTGCACATAGGAGTTCTGTTTCTGTAGATGAGTATTTTGTTCGTAGGGGAACATCTAGATCTCTTCTCTTACTCATCCCCGTTTACCTGCAGCTGTCTGGGCTCCTGAATTGCTCAAGAGGTCTCCTAGCCATCAGTTCTCTGGATGGGGCATGGGGTAATTTGGGCTACGAAGGCGAGAGGGTCTTTGCTCGGAGG
Organism: Tringa tobata; assembly: GCA_033628505.1. Lineage (NCBI taxonomy): Eukaryota > Metazoa > Chordata > Aves > Charadriiformes > Scolopacidae > Tringa > Tringa tobata. The sequence continues at coordinate 7,562,424 of JAHREE010000193.1, read as the reverse complement.
GAGTTGTGTGCTGACAACATAGGGAAAGGCATTCTGCAGGTGACAGCCAGGAGCAGAGTGCTTTGAGTGTGGGGAAAAGTGTTCAACCCCTTTCTGGATAAGAAAGCCCTATTTTTTTTTATTTTTTTTTTCCATTTTATGAGCAGATGAATCTGTGTGTACTGTGAGTCATAAGATATAATCTAGAGTCATTTCATTCCAAGTATTTTTCTAAAGAGCATGATGTGTTCTGAGAGTTGCATGTATGAATGTTGCCTTGTTGGAGGTCTGTTGTTACAAGAAAGGTTGAAAGGAAGGGGCAGCGGCCCTAGCAAGCAATTTATCAGCCATCCTTCTCCTGTGCTCAAAGACAGCTGAAACTATCAAAGGCAGGAGGGACCAAGGTAGGGGAGGTCCATGCTGTTGCTAGGCTTCTGGTAGGAGAGCACTGGATTCATGGCTCTGATCTCAGATTATAGTGGGTATAGATAATTTCCTCATTTCTCGCAGCCATGTACAGAGGACATGCTGAGTGTTTGTGAGAGGCTGGCTGCCTATTGCAACTAGAAATGATTTCTTTCTCCAGAGCCCTGTGAAAGTGAAGATCTTACCTGGACTTACTAATTATCTACCGTACAAGCAAGAATAGTGCTAGTAAGCTTGCCAAGCTCATTTTGAAATATGTTTTCTTGGTTTTCTTCCTGACCTGCCTTTTACTTGCCTTTTACTTGCTTTTTTTGTCACTTGAAAGCTTCTCTTTGCGTTCACTGGAATAATTTTCCCTCTAGGCTCCAAGCTCATCAGCTTTCCCACCAAGGGATTGGAAACCCAACTCTGCTGCCAAACTTGAGTCTTAGCAACGTGCTCTTCCTCACACCACGTCTTTCTATTATTTGTTTGGGTTTTTTTCATGAGAGGTAACTGCTGCCAGTGAAAAGTATGGTCATTACAGCGTGGCTTTCAAAGCAAGAGATTGATAGCAGCAGAGCAAGTGGCTATCCAGGGGAAACGGCCTCTCTGCTCTGTTCTGGTGCCAAGCCTGGGGCAGCTATTGCTGGGGAAGTCTGGCTGTGCCTCTAGGCCTGTGGCTGGAACCTGTTTGGTAGGAATGGCAAATAAAACACGTCAGCCATCAGCTGAAGCTCCGATGGCTGGATGGAGAGCCGTGCTGCGTGAAAGGTGCGCACACGGTACGGTCAGCACGAAGAAAGGTTGAGATACGGTGGCCTATGGGAGACTGTGGCTGTGAAGGTGCCACAAGGTTTTCCTGAATGTGTGTTAGAGGTCAGGTCTGGGTGGATTTCTGTGAATATGGTAAAAAGGCACTTTGTGTTAATATAAACATCGATTTTTGGATTCTTGCTCTGGAGCAGGAAAGCCCTGGAAAAAACATAAAGTAGAGCTCATGCAAAGATCCCCGAGCTAGCAGCCTGTAAGCTGATTCCCCATCCTGCAAGTCCCTGCGGTGCCATACTGTGGCATGCATATGTAGCAGCTTGAATCCACAAGCAATATAGTTATGTTTGTCCAGCACTGCAACTAAGATAATGAGTTCTGCTGCTCGATAAGGTTTATTAGCTTTGGTGCAGCACCTTGTGAACGTGGTGCTACTGCTTCCACACCCGAGCTGCTCCGTGCACAGCTGGTTTGGGGATGTCTGCATTGCGTTCCCCTGGGGGTTAGTGTGACAAAGCAACTTGCATCTATTTGCATCCAGGGTTTGTATACAGTCTTTGAATATTTGGGAAACAGAAAGAATAGTTTATGAAAGAGACTATATAATGTGACTGCCTGTGCTATTAGAGAACAAGAGATGATAATCCAGGTGATCTTTTCCAGTTCTGTGTTCTTGCAAGCCGGTAATCCTGGAAGATGTTAAGGTCACTACATTCCCTACTTTCATCAGAAAGCCTAGTGCAACTAAAAAAGAGAAGGCATTGCAAATTAAGGTACTGGCTTCAGAGAAGGGAGATTCGGGATCAGGATGATCTATTCTGTATGTTACATTTGATTCATATGAAAACAGGTAAAATTAGTGCCCGGCACATTGCCATCGCATTCAGGAATTTCCTTCCTTGATGAGTCTAAACAAAAGAACTAGGGGGATGTAGGCTGGCTGAGTTGGTGTGAATTTCTCCAGCGGCTTTTCTGCCTGTCTGCTCTATTCCCACCTGTCCAAACAGCGATGAGCACAGGGGACTCTGTTTGCTGTAAGCTTGTCCAAGTTTTGGGAGACTGACAGTGACCGGGTCCTGTTTAAGTTAGTTTTTGACCAAACAGCCTGTTTATCTTGGAAGGAAGAGAATAAACCATAAGAGAATAAGAAGAGAATAAACCTCAGCCTTCCTGGTTTCCAGCTGAAAGCTTGAGGAAGAGCACAGATAACAGTGATTTGAGACTGAACATCTGTGTTTCCTGCACTTCCCATGGTGCTTATTTGCAAATCTTAATTCCAGCAGCACCAGAATTTTACCCTTCCTAACCCCCAAGGGTACAGCAATGGTATAGGAGATGTCATTGAGTGGATCTGAATTTGGATGGCTTTTTGGCCACAGCTCTGAGCGGTCACTAGGTTACCAACTGCATATATGTGCGTGCTTAACCAAAAGTATGACTAGATGGCTTGTGCTGTCATCTGTGAAGAGATCCCTTTGTCCTTCAGTGAGGGCTACTGGGTACAGCAGGAATTTGAATCAGGTTGTGGGGACAGACAAAATGTTTTCTCTAGGGAGTTCAGAGCATCATAGAATGGTTAGAGTTGGAAGGGACCTTAAAGATCGAGTTCCAACGCCCGTGCCCTGGGCAGGGACACCTCCCACTAGACAAGGTTGCTCAAAGCTCCATCCAGCCTGGCCTTGAACACTTTAAAGGATGGGGCATCCACAGCTTCCCTGGGCAACCTGTTCCAGTGCCTCACCACCCTCACAGTAAAGAATTTCTTTCTAATATCTAATGTAAATCTACCGTCTTTCAGTTTGAAGCCACTACCCCGTGTCCTATCACTACAGTTATCCTATCGCTATCAGTTGTCAGTTTGTAGGAGGATCTGCGATCTCTATCTGCAGTACTGCAGCTCTGGATGTTACTCCATACCAAGGGTGGTATGATGAATCCTGCAGCCATGCACTGGAGAGGCAGGCTGTGCTGATGGACCAGTGCAGATAGTTCCACTCTGGAAGTGAAAACGGACTGGCAGAAAATTAAGAAATCAGTTGAGGATGTCCTTTGTGCCCTCCGGCGCTAAATTCTTTTTGTTGGAAGTGTTAAAGGTTCCTCAAAGCTGTGAAGAAGCTTAAACAAGTAATTAAGTTTCCCTCATCTGTCCCTAAAATTTAGGTTTCATTGTTCTCAGAGTCCTACGTCTTATGACTAATATACTGCCTGCACAATGCTCTGGCTGATTTTTTACCAGATGGATCTTGGCTCTGTAGCCGAATCCAGGGCAAAGGCAGATAGTTTTTTCTCCTCCCTCAAATGAAACATGCTGTCCCCCACACAATACTCTAATTGAATCTTGGACATTAAGACAACGATGAAGTGAAAATATTTTGACCAGATGACAATTATTTTTTTTTAGATATTCTTAGGGATTATTATTCATTGTGCTTTAAGGAGCTGGCATAGGATGATGCTGGAACACTCCTCTGTACTTTTTCTATACTTTATAAATCATCTAATGTTGAAACAAAGTTTAAGTATGGAAAAGAGCTGAAATTCAATTGTGTCTACGTGGCTAGAAAATAGCAAATGTGCAGTGTGATCTGCCTGTTGCTATTTTTTAACTATTCATTTCTGTCCTAATGGTCTCTTTTTTCATCCCACCCTTAATCACTACGGTGATGTCTGCTTGCATCCATGATGTACCTTTTGGATGGAGAACCTTTCTGGAGTGAAGACAAAGTGTCTCTCGGGAAGGTGGCAAGCCTATTTGGCTTTGCAAGTGGGGTATGTAGCTCCATCAGGACAGTCTGAGTAACGTTACAGAGCAGCTTTGCTCTCAGGCCTGTTGGATCCAGCAGCAGTTTCAGCTATTTCCACTCCAATATATTATACCGAGATATTGGCTGCTGTTTGAGTGAGGAGGAGCAGTGAATGCTGATCACTTTTTTTGGTCCAACCAGCTGAAAAGGAGAAGTGGTTTAAGTAGAAGTGGGGCTACTGATTGTGGTACCTTTTAAGAAATGGGTGATATCTGCATCTTAAAATTTTAGTGTTGGGGAAATTTTTCTTCTGCAGCAAACGCTTTGCTGGAGTGTGTGTAGCTGTTTTTAAGCACCTTTAGGACTCAGAAGTGGTGTGGAAATATGAGATGCTTTAATGCTTTTTCCTCGCGTGGGGACCGTTGCTGTCCAGTGCAGCTGTTTAGCTGTTGTGAACAGGTGTGTAATAAACCCCCCTTCCCGCTTCGGCTGAGCAGGGTGGTGATGGATACCCTCTCATTTAAACATGCAATTTTTTTTATCTCCTGCAAGAATAAAAACTTTAAAAATAGTATACATATCTAGAAAGAACTGAGTGCCTTGTCTTGTTTCCCTCTTTCCCTCCCTCCCCCCCCCCCAGCTACCAACTCAAATTACCAGCAAGCTTTGGAAACTTTGGGGCAGGGGAATCGAGGTGCAGCTGGCCTGCATGTGTTGCACCAGCTGTAATGCAAATGATACATGCTGAAAGAGGCTTTTCTCACTTTTGTAATTCTTGGATATTGTTGAGCAACGGGGACATGCGACAATTTGTCTTAAATGTGTTTGCTGATATGTTCCGCGGAATATACTGCCTCCTTTGTTTCTCGCCGGCAAGAGACAATATCAAAATCCAATTGCCTGTCGGCAGCATGTCTGACTGCAGCTGGGACTGTCCTCCTGGCTTTCCCATCCGTCAGTCCTGGGGTGATCCCATCACACTTGATACCAGTTAATTTAGAGTTGGCTGAAACACGGACTTTGGTAAATCCTCAACTTTCTTGGCCGTTGGGACCATTTGTTATAAACTATGGGGTTTTTTTCTGTCCCTTTGTTTCTGAAAGCGGCAGTACCCATTGCTCTTCTGCTGTGAGTGGGCTGAAGGGGGGAGTGCCTGGCTGACCTGCACGCCACTTGTCTCTACCTTGGTACCAGTCAACTTCTCCACCACTTCTCTAAAGCGGTAAAAGCACGGGCGCTGGGGGTTCAGTTGTGTAAAAACAAAAGCTGATGTTGATTTAATCCCATTACATTGCGTTGATCTCTCAACCACTGGACTCTTAGTAGGATTCCAGCTTTAATCCTGTAAGGATCAATCTGGCCCATTGCTTTTCTGTCCTGATCCTAAATCCCCCTTTAATCTTGTTAATTATACCAGGCCTTTTTTGGTTTCGTTTTTTTCCCTGGTGGACCAGCAAAACCGCATTAAATCTTTGCGATGCCGTTGTCTCTGACCTGGTGCTTTTACCCTTTGTTCATCCTGTTGAGGAGGAAAGTGCTCCTGAAGGCTGGTTTTACCATTATAGCAATGCCACATCAGCCTTTGGTGGTCTGGTGTCTGCTGCTTCAGAGTCCTGTGGAGACATCTAGTCACACTGTTGTGCTGAATCTCTCCTTGTTCTGTTCAGGATTTTTATTTTTTTTTTCATCTGTTGTTTGATATTGTGCTGTCTGAAGGGGGTGGGGAATCATGGAAGTTAAGAGCCACTTAAAAATAAGAAAGAAATTTGGAAGAAAACGTTTTTTTGGAGCAGAATCCCATTGACTGGCATTGAGGGTTTTTTGGGGGAAGATCATTTGAGAGAATATGAAGTACTTCTAGAGTGATGAGGCAAAGACTGAAAAGGAAGGGGGGTCCCAGGAGAAGGCTTGGATGGCCCCATGGTCCGTAGATGTATTCTGAAGGTCACTGAGAAATTCAGCTGCTTAAATCAGCCCTTTTATGTTTACGTGTGTTCGGTGGCTTAAGGAGAGGAATAATGCACATTCAGACTTGAGGCTCTTTATCTTCACATTGCACCGTCTGCAGGCCTCCAAACCCAGCGCTGCCTTTTCTGTGTAATGCACAAGGCCAATTTCTCACTGTGACAATCTGCTCCTGGCACTTGCAATAATAGAAACTAGCTGTGCTTAATGTATTCATCTCTAGTATTTCCTATACTGTAAAGAAGAAAACCAACCCAAAATTGCACCTACGTTTGCTGTAACTCGATCAAGAGCTGACAGATCATTTCTGGAACGTGTCTGTGCTGGGATCCCGACGGCTCTGCCAAATTTTATGCCTTTATCTTGCAGTGCTGCTCCTTCCCTCTTCCTTGTCCGTGCCTCTTTGCCTCACCTAGCAGAACCTTCTGCTTTCCCAGCCTTTTGGCCAGATCTCGACTTGCTATCATCTTGCCAGATCACTGTGGGCCTGATTTCCTTCCTCACCAGAACGCAGGCTGTAGGGATGAGTCTGTCACAGAAGTAGCCAACTTGATTCCCTTTTAAACCAGATAGAGGGGAAACCGGTTTTGGATCAGAGAGGATGAGATCTCTTGATGCATTTATTCAAATTAAAGCAGCCTTGGTGCTTAGTATTTGGAAAACACTTGGAGCCATGACAAGAGGTGGCAATTGCTTTTAAGCAAACACGGGCATTTTCCCAGCAGTTCTAGGGTTAAGGAAATTGCAGAGGGGTGACATGGTGACTGTGTTCCCTATTTTTGCGTGTTGCCAGTAGCGAGAAGGGGGAAACTTTGATTTCTAATCCGCTTTGGAGGAGGCTCCGTATCAGGGCTGCACAGAAACATCCAGTCAAGCAGCTCCTTTATCATAAAGGGGATTTTAATTAAAACTGTTCTCGCATCATGAGCGGAATGAGCGTCAGTGCCAGCCAGCCCTGTACTGGGCATTTATCTCCTTCAAACCACATTACCAGTAATTGCTGCATTAAATCAAAGTCGAGGGAGATTACAGGTCTGCATTGGGCAGGCGGCCGGTGCCAGCGCGGGGAGCTCCGTGCTGCCGAGCCGCTGATACGGGAACCCCCTCCGCCCCCAGCCGGGGGTGAAGTGTCGGAGGGAGGGCTGCTGCTTCCCAAGAAGCCCTTCTCGTTACAGGGCGGGAATTTTTGTCATAACCTAAGAGGAGTGGCAGGCTTTATGCTTGGAGCGTTTTAAGCTGCTGGTGTTCTTCTTTTTAAAACATACAAACCCAAACTCAAAACAAATCCTGTGGCATTGCTGCTGATCCCACTCCTGTTTGGATCCACCACAAATACTCGCTTTTGTTCATTTTCTAGTGCTTATTCCAGCCCTGAAAGTCCAGAATAAATCACCTCTTCTGTGTCCCTTTCTCTCTACCTTCCTTGCCACAGCACCGCTATGGAGCTGCTAACTTGATCCCTCTCTGCCCTGACACGGGAGAGCTTCTCCCCTTCTTCACCTCTCCCCCCACTAAGGAATTGTATCTTCCTTGACCTGTGGTTCCTTTGCCAGCTATGGCTCATTAGTTAATTTAATTATTTTTCTAGTTTTTTAAGCATTCTGTTGTCTCTAGCTCTAGAGCAGCTGTTTTCCTTCTTTTGTCCCTATACTTTGACCTTGGTGGCTCCAAAAACCATCTGATCATCCTAGCGTTGCTCGTGCTTCCACTCCCCAGACCTCTGGTGGGGTGAGGCTAAGGAATGGCCATGCCCACGTGAGGTTTTAGGCATGTGGACTGGCCGAGGTAATTAGATCTCTGTGGGCAATCAGTGAACTATCAAAATGTGACAGCTGGATTTCTAGGGGCTGTTATTAGCTCTGTCTCATAATTGTAAAGAAGGTAAGTCAGGAACAGAATGTGCAGAAAGTGTGGGTATTTTTTTGTGTGTGTGTGCGGCCGTCATTTTCTTTGTTTTCATCTTGATGGCAGTTATGTATTTTCCTGTTCTACTGCAGACAATCTGGGGCAGTTGGGTGGCAGTGACGGTTTTTCTTCATTTTGCCCAGAAATGCCTTTGGCAATGTGCCATTCTGAAGTTTGCTTCCTGCAGGGTTTGTGCATCTCCCACTTTCTTCTGCTGCGGACAAGGGTCTCATTCCTCACGCCACACTGAGGACCTGGTAACGTATGTGAAAGGGGATGCTGCAGCTCGAGCTGCCTGCTCAAGCAGTTCAGTCGCAGGCTGTTGAGCTGTATTAGACTTTCAAGATTCCCACAAGTTTCTCAGAAGCTATCTAATTCAGAGCAGTCGCAGGAGGTGTGCCTGCTGTGTCCCTTCAGAGCTTGAAGTTGCAGCTTCTGCTTCATTACAGCGTGAGCTTGAGTATTGCCCTACTTTAACTCTGGCCTATGCACAAATCTCTAGCCTGAGATAAGTGGTTCTTTTAAATTCATGCTAAGAGACCCATAAAGCCATAGGAGCTGAAGTTTGAGCGCTCCTGATATCCAAGCCAATAATGCAGAGGAGCTGCAGTTAATTTTTGCGTTGATAGTCCTGTTACCATGAAGTGAGAGTGGCCTCACTGCAGAGTCACTGGAGAGATGTGCAGAGAACATGAGCCAAGTCTTTGGCAGAGATTTCTTGATAGTGACAGAAAACAGAGAAAAGGGTTTTCACTGGAGCCAGGAAATCATCTTTATGGCTTCCTGGTATTGGGACAGAGGATGCAGATAGTGACAAATCGGGGTGAATGAATGTGTGAGAATTTTTTTGTAGAAGTCACAGAAAGCTGCTGAGAAGAGCAGGTACCTTGATTGTGCAGATGGTGCAACCAGAGAAAGCCCTTGGTGGTTGTTGTCCAGGGATTTCAGCTGCTGTGGCTTGTTTTAGAACTTGCTGGGGGTTGAAGCTAGCCCGCAGGACTGAACTGTGGCAGGCTTTATTCTGTTCTTCTTGGCTCTTGGGGAGAAGTGTGGGTAGCAGTTAGCTTACGTGCCCATAGCTGACCTCTGTGCCCACGTCTTGGGACTCTGTGTGAGAAGGAAAGGATTTCCAGAATTTTGATCACTCCTGCTTTCTCAGAAATAGATAGGTTTCAAAAAAAAAAAAAACCAAACAAAAAAACCCCAAACAAACAAAATCCAGGTGTTTGCTGCTTTTTACTATTTTTGTCTTAGTCTGAGGCAGAAAGTGATGTGAAGACTACTTCTTGCCTAAGAGCTGGCGTTGCCTTGACATACCTCTTCTGTGCTGCACCACAACCTTTTACTTCTCCACTAAAACCACCAGAGGAGGGATGCAGCAATAACTAGCACCTCTGCCCCAACAAGAGTAGTCCCCGGGGTCACTCCCTACGTTAAAGCATGACTTGCTGCTGTCACCATTCATTTCGTGTGTCTGACTTTCCTCTTTCAGGGTAAACTGCGTCGTTCTTGCCAAACCTCGGCTTTGCGTGCTATTTCTGGATCCTTTCTGTGCACTCAGCAAACGCACTGAACTCTTAACTGCAGCACTGGTATTTTGCTCTTGAATCTCTCTGGAGCTGCCTGAATTTCAGATTTTTTATTTTTATTTTTTTTAATGGGACTGGGAAAAAAACAGGCTTCATCATCTGAAGCTTAGCAGGCGAGCAAGATTTTTCAACGGAGGCCTACAGAAATTAATGGACAGATGTAATTCTTCCATCATGAAATTGTCTTTGCAGATTTGTGCTGAAGGTGTCATATTCCATATATTGCCACGCTGGAACTGTTTCCAAATGATTTCCTGAGATTTATTTGGTGACCTGCTGTTGTGGCAGCTAAAGGTCCTGCCTGCACGATGTTCTCCAATTCCTCAGTTCCTGCCAGTAACGCAGTCTCAGGCCCTGCTGTCTCACGTAGACTGTGCTGCCTGTTTATTTCTCTTTTACTTCCATTCAGTTAAGAGTTTGGCTTAATATTTTTGACATGTTTTGTCTCTTGCTTGCACAGTTAACAGCGTGTGGACAGCTGTTCTGGTTGAACCAAGTTGGGCAGGGAATGTCTTTGCTCCTGTGTCAAAAGAACAAAATGCTGCCTGAGAGAACCTTTCCCCCGAATTCTGTTTTTGTTTGTGTAGCTGGGAAGCCATACTGTTCTAAGGTAGGGATAAATTTAAGTCGGTACTAGCGTAATTTATTGTGTGGACACTCTTTAACTTGGAACAAATACCTTTTTCTATTTTAGTTTGTCACGTGGAAGCAATTTGATAAGCCGGGTGGTGAGGTGGGGAGGAAAATCCATACCCAAACCGTCTCCGTTAGGGAGCGAGCGCTCAGCTAGATGAGTAAGACAGCCAGGTACTGCAACGCTGGGCCATAGCTGATCATGTGCTCCCTTCCCTTTCCCCCCGGGCAAAGGCGAGGTAAAAACGTGTTCGCTCAAACCCTGGGCAAAAGCGTTTTATCCCGCCGGCGTTTGCAAGGGACCGGGAATGCCTGTGGCGTCACCGATGGCCCCGCGGTGGCTCGCTGCTGGGGCTGAGATAAGGGAGTATCTATACTTACACTACGGTGCGGTCCAACCCTACTTTGTGATTCATTCCATTAAAAATACTTGGTGAGAGTATCTCTCATACTACCATCTGGTGACTTTTAATAATATTTATTCTTAGGAAGAGAGTTCTTTGAGGAATTAACCTTAATTTTGGTAGGCTTAGCAAAGATCTGGAGAAATGCTCAGGCTTAAGCTGCTGTAGTTCGTAGAAGAGTCAAGTCTTTCTCTTTCGCATCTCCCCGTTAACCGTCTAGGTATAAACGTTGTCCCCTTAAGGATCAGCTAATTGAACTGCTGCCGCTTGTTAAGCGAAAAAACAAAGTGGGAGTATGAGAGACAAAACAGGCAAAGCTTTTCTCTGAGTTTCTGGAGCGAGGAGATAGATCTAGCAGCCTCCACAATGAAGGAAAACTGCCTCTGCTCGGTTCTTTTTGTCTGTGTCCTCTTTCTCCAGTGCCCCCAAAGGGATATAGAAAGGCGGTGTGGCTATCGTTTAATGTCTGAACTACCAAGAGAAAACTTCTTTGATGTTGAAATTCTGCATCTGGACACCTTTTTGTTTTTCATGTAACAGACAAAAAGCATTTTGACGGACATATAGCGTTATTACCAAGATCAGTGCATATACAAGCGTTCCCAAAAGAAAGCTGTGCTACGATCACCTTCTTTGCCAAATGGCTTAGCCCAAAAGTACACTTATTTTCTTCCTGAAGCAGTGCCAAGTGCTTAGACTTCTCCCTGAAAGGAGGCCCAGGCCCAACACGTGGTTGTTTTTTTTTTCTGGAAAATCCATGTATACTTTCTTTTCCCTCTTTATACTGTAATAACTCTGGTAATAACCGAGGCGATGGAGCCTGTCTGGTTTTAGAAGCTCCTTTTGGACTTCTCTTGTGTCATATTCAGGTGTGCTGGAGTTTTCTCAAGAAAGCATAATTAAACCCTATTTTGTAATGTGTGCAAAGCGATGGGTTGGGGTAGAAATGAAAGTTGGAAGTCATGTCTTCTATATGCTGCTGGTTTATCCAGACTGCTGCCAGATCTATTTTGCAACTTAATCACTAATATATTTTTGTGAGTTACTGTTCTGTTAAAGCTGCTTTCCTGGGAGGCAGCTCGTTAGCTACCGTCAAGCATGAAATCTCGGTTCTAGGAGCACAGTCTTTTGACAGAGGATTTTTCAAACTGCAGATGAGTGTTCATTGTTACCTTACATTTTTCCTTTGTAATAATTTCAGAGACTGACTTTGGGCAATCTGAGTTTTGCCTGAATTGACTCCGGCTCCTTAATCGGCAGCTGAAGTTGCGTGGGCAGGATCTTTACTTCCAACTTCAGGAAGGCTTCCTACACAGATCTAACTTCAGGATCAAAGGTCTTTACCTTCCTGCAATTTCACCAAGAGTTTCTCTTGACAGCCACGACTGTGTAGATGGGGTACTGAGAGAGCTTGGTTTCTGGTTGAGGAAGGTCCAGGTTTGTGATATCACAAGTCCTGTTTTGGTCTGTAGGTTTCTGGAGTTTGCTATTCCTGCCGTTCTACTGGATGGCTGTAAGAAAGCTCAACATAAGAAAATAAAACCAGTTGTTCAGCAAACAAAGATCTTGCAATATGCTGCTTTAGCAGACCAATGTGGTGTCGTTGCTCCTCCTCCATTTTTCCATGTCCTTCCCTAAAGCAGAGTTTGAGGCTTTGAAAATAAGTGGTGCTTATGAAGTAATTATTTTGAATTCTGACTTGTCCTCTTATGCTGTGTGTTTGTAATTGTGTTTTAAAACTGTGCTAGTTTTCTAGTCTAGACAAACCATTAATATTTAATAACAACATGTAGATGATGCTGTGAAGAGCTGAGGGTGGTAACAGGATGCAGGTATGGATGTCCATAGTTTAGAGTGTGCATGTTGCCTGGCTACTAAACCACTTTGGATCAGTTTCAGGACTACAAAACTTGGTTGGGGTATGTTTGGAGTGGTAGATGCAAACTCTGTCACTTGTAGGTAAATTGCCTTGTGAATGGGAAACATAGAATCATAGAATGGTTAAAATTGATAGGGACCTTAAAGTTCCAACCCCCCTGCCATGGGCAGGGACACCTCCCACTAGACCAAGTTGCTCAAAGCCCCATCCAGCCTGGCCTTGAACATTTCCAGGGATGGGGCATCCACAGCTTCTTGGGCATGTTGCAGAGGAAGATTGAAAAGGGAGATCTCCAGTGCTTTAAGGGGAAAGGACACGACCAGGAGCTATTTCAGAGCTTCCACTTGATTAATTATTGTCTTTCGTATTTTCTGTCTTAAATTTTCTTGAAATCATGAATATTTTCTATAAAAACTGGAGTGTGTAATGACTGAGATTTCATTGTCTGCCTGAGGTATTTCCTTGGCAGAAGCAGTGAGTGTGATAGGGCTACCTTCTCAGTTACACGTAGCCTGGTTTTTGCTGCATTCTCCAGCTTTGGGCTTATTAGGCCGTTTGCCAGAGGGATTTTTAATTTCCTTGGATTCAAAGTGCGTTTTTGGTAATTTCATTTGTGCTAATGTGTTTTAGGAACATTAATCCTAATGAGGAATGAGTAGCACTAACTAATCAGACTGGGTTCAGGCAAGCAGTGGTTGGTTCCTATGGCTTTACCAATGCATTCAAATTCTTTCCTGTGATGCCCTTATTACGCTAATCCAACACGCTCTCGTTTGCTTCTGCTGCTGCTCCACATCCCCCAGAACTGCTGGTTCCATTTCTGCTTAATGCATCTCCTTCCCCGTCTTCGGCATTTACATGCTTTACGTGTTTCACTTGCTGAGTTATTCGCTCTCCTGCATAGCTGATCCACCACCAGATCTTCTTGCTCTTGAGATCAGGACATCTGCGTAAAACTGCCAGGTTTCTGAAATGTGAGGAAATGCAATTTATCCAGTCACCTATTTGTCATCATCTTTGCTTCTGCTTGCCATTTTGGAACATTGAGCTTCCCGTGCGTGCTCTGCCTACATTTATGTCCTCCCCACTCGAATCTCTAATGATTTCAGGGTCAAAATAACAACTAGACCATAAGTAATTTTTCTAGTCATTGATTATATTAGAACTGGAAAAAAAAATAATAATCATGCAGCTTTTGGAAAAACGTTATACCTATTCAAACCAAACAAGCCCAGAAAATGTAGCTCTGTGGAGGAATGATGACTTCCCAGGATAAATTTTCACCTGGAGTGAGCAAAAGCCACCCTCAGTCTCAGGACATGAGACTTGCTTTGGTGCAAAATGAGGATCTCTTGCGGCTCTGAAGATGTAATCTTGGTACCCTGTGCTGTTTGTCTAACACCGGTACAAGCTGCCTGAGCTGCTTGATCTATTTAGCTGCTATGGAAATCAGTACATACCCAGGCAGAAAATGCATCCCTGCTTGCTGGCATGCTTCCTACATTTACATCAGTCTTTAAAAAGCAGAGACATATTGTAAGCTGCTCATCAGATCCCTGATGACCCAGTTTAGCAGATGTAGTGATTGGCTAATTGTTAAAGATGCCATTTTTGGTGGGTGAGAGGAAGAGCATCAGCCAGGCTTCTAGCGATGAAGAGTTAGAATCAGCGGAGGTAAGAGCTCTTTAGTGGGAGTAACTAGCTAAGGCTTGGATTAATTTGTCTGGAGAACAGAGAATTATACTAAAGATTTTATAAATTCAGTTTATAAAATGAAACTGTTGGTATAATTTCTTTAGTAAAGATCAATGTGGTGTAATGACTGTGCAGCATGGAAATACGTCAGACTCCATGCTGTATTGCTGTATCCCTGCAGTACCATGTCTTTTACCAATTTTTTTTTTTTTTTAAAAGTACATGGAAAATGTCTGGAATTACTATGGCTGCACTTCAAGCATAGGGAGACTAAAGCTAACTTACGTTCTTATAGCTGTACTTGTAGTTGTGACTTAGCATGCTTGCTATAAGCAGCCTGAAGAAAGCAGGCAAAGCAAAGCCCAGGATTGTGGTCTTTCATTTTCCAAAAATGCTTCTCAGTCTGCAGACATCAAAGAGAGCAGTGCATGTGAAGCAAAATCCTGGTTTTTGAGAATGTTGGGAAAAACTTGTGTGATCTCCATGCCTTGCTTTGTACAAAGAAAGAGGAAAATTAGGTAAATGCTGCTACTGTAGTATGTAAAACAGTATTTCTAGCCAAAGCGATGGGTAGGTAGGAGATGGAAAAGAATAAAGTTTAATGTTACAAGAAGAATAATAAAATTCAGCACTACCTAGATGGATGATACTCTTAGTTGAGGAAGCTGGGAGTGTGTGATCGGTAAATGCACAAACATATCAGGGTTTTTTTTCAGGCTCCTGGCATTAGAAATAACAAGTAGAGGAACCAGAGCTACTGGTGCAGAACATGAAACTGGATATTATAGGGATAATATCAATCTGCAAGAATAGCAATCATGGCTTTAACATGCATTCAAGATTACATGTGGTTCAGATAGGGTAGATGTAAAAGGTGATAGGCTGTGTTGTATGCAGTAGACTGTAAAGAAGAAAGAAGAGTAATACTGATAATGCAGGATCTGTTTCTGGTCAAAATTGCTGTGGGGAAGAATGGTAAAAGAGGTCCCAGAGGGAGTACTGTGAGTCTGCTGTAATCCCTCATAGGATTGGATTTGGATACAAACTTGAGGCTCTGAAATGATATTATTCCCAGTACCATTAGAGAGATAAATATTAGTATGAGAAACTTTAATTTCTCAGAGAGAGCTTGGAGAACAAATAAATGCTGCTGCAAACAATAATAGGGTCAAAAGATTTTGTCACTGTGGCATCATCTTTTATTGTTGAGACAGTGAGTGAATTATTGCTGCTATGACTATTACAGGAAAATGAGCTGTTTAGAAGCCTCCATGTCCCCACCTTTGGGTGATCACAGTACAAGCTTTGATACATGAAGGAAAATATTTAATGTCCATGAACTGGATTGAAAACTCAGACTTTGACTGTAGAAGTGTGTGGTTTGGGGATTTTTTGGGGTTTTGGTGTTTGTGCTTTTTTTTTTTTTAAATATAAATACTTTGGATATAAATTCTAGATGATATAAGTAAAGGGGAAAAAACTTGTAAGATGAAACTTCATCCAAACTGGGGGCATAATCACCTTATAAAGGCTGCTAGGTGCAAAAAGAGAATTTATAAAAAAAGAATTTATCAGCAGAGGCTGCTGCGCCTTTAAAGTCAGTAGGGATAAAATGAGAACTGCCAAAAATCAGGCTCAGTTAAACCTTGCAAATGTTGCTAAGGAAATGGGTTGACAGTTTCTCAAAATACAGTTAGAGAGAAGGGGCTGCTTAGTGTTGGGGATAGGGTAGTTACTGAGGATACTCTTGTTGTGATCACAGAATTGAACAAATCTTTTTTGGTGTTGTTGAAGGTAGAGTTGAGCATGGGAGCTAGGGCAGGGTGGGTAACAGGCATGAACCTACCGTAGAAGCAACCACGTCAGATGCTTCAAAGACCCTAGAGTGTGCAGGCTGGACCTGGGGGGCAGGGTTGCCTGGGGAGGGGTGATACCTGTTCCTGAAAGTGAAGGAACCGGTTCATGAAGTTGCAGATCTGATACAAGTTTTAATCTATCAAATCAGGAGTGGTGTCATATGTTTGGAGCACAGGAAGCGTAATAGCCCTATTGGTGGTGGGGGATAATCGGAGTAAATACGGACCTGTTGGTCCAACCGTAGCTGTATGCTGACGCAAAAATATTAATTAAAGGCTTGGACACAGATTAAAGAGGCAATAAAAAGCAACACGAATCCATCAAAATAGGGTTGTGCCATAGCAACCTATCTGCTTTTAAGATAGCAAATTTTCTTAACTTGATAACATGCATTTTTCTTAACAGGATGACATGTCTTTCTGTAGACAGGTCCTACAGTATCTGATGTGATGCTACAGGGGAAAGTACTAATGAGGGTAGAGAAGATGGAGTTTAGTGCTGGAATTGTGAAATTATTAGGAGCTCACAATGTTCTGGGTAATGTCTTTTTAAAAAAAAAAAAGAGATGAGCAGAGGCTAGATCAGGTGCAAGACAGGGCTTCTAGAGATTGGGGAATAGCGAGCCTGTCAAGTGACAAAAGAGTGGAACAGCTGCTTGTTTAGATGGGTAGAGAGGAGATATGAGGGAGGTTAATTGTAAGGGAAGGAGAAAATATGGTTAAGCCAGAGGATGGTATTGGCACAAGAACAAAGAATAAACAGAAATTGCTCAGGAATAACGTTAAGCTGGAGATGAACACAGATCCCAGCTGCTGGGGGGGCTGTTCTAGAGCAGCCTTTTGGCCAGGGTAGCGGCTGCAAAAACCATTCTAAGATGTAGCGTCATAAATTTTATGAAAAGATTAGATGATGTTGTATGATAGCAGTTGATCTGATTCTGTGTGTCAGGAGGTCTTTTCCAGCCTTAAGATTTCTGTAATTTTAAAATTATTCAGATGTGTAAACATTTGCAGGAACAAGGCTGTGATTTTTTTTAACAGTTACCTAACTTGTGTTACTGGAAATGCGTGTGCGTAGCAGGTTATATGGGAATGCAGTCGGGCCTTTATCTCAAAATAAAATTAGGGAGTGCAGCGCCATCTTATATTTGACTCATATTTGTTGCAAGTCAATGTGCAGTAGTAAAACAGCCATTATGGCAAGCCTTGCAGAAAAATCAGTAGTTTATTACTAGTCAATAAACTCCTGCTGCATCCATCTTGGCATATACAAGTTTAAAACTAGTTCTTTGTCATTTAATTTTCTGTGGGGGACAGGAGGTACAAGGCTTTGTTGCCAGTGTCACACAGGTATCTTAGTGCTGGTTAAGGCAGAGTACTTAAAATCTCCATCAAAAGCTTTAAAGCATGGCAATTCTATCTGGTTCTGTAGTTAAAAACAACAGAGGAGATTAGGTGGTGCTCCCTGCTCCCCCTCCTTGTTTTGTTTTGCCCATTTGATGGTTATTTATAGATAGTAAGATATCTGCACTAGGATTTGGAAACGTTTTATTCCCCTGAGGCCTGGTTGGAAATGACAAGAATTGGATTGTGAAACAAATGTAAGGTTTTTAACTTAGTTAGGGATTTGGTTTTAAAACCTGGGGCAGTAATATGGAGTAGCAAAAACAAGCTGTGGGTTTTTATAAATTAATGCCTTTTCATAAAAAGATGTTATTGGAGATACTAAATTGCCTGAGTGTATGGTAACGAGCTGTGCAAAAGAATGAAGGGCAAGCACCTATTGAATGTGTAGTTACAGAAAGGAGAAGGGGAAACAAACATAAATGTATTGGTCGTTTAGAGGAAACCGGATGCTATCTGTGCCCCAAGGTGGGACTTGCAGGGGGAGTGCTGAGAGGTGGCCAAGCAGCTCTCTGAAGGTGAGGAGGAGAGGAGGCATGATGTGAGCTCCAGAAAGCTAGTTTGGGTCTGGGGTGAAATAAACCGGCCAAAGGCAGAATGAGTTCATTGTGGGAGCCTCGTCCTTTTTCCCTAGTGAAGAGATCTAAAAGCATAGCTGCTTTCCCATTTATGGGCAATTAATTTCTCTCTGTGTGCAAATCTTCACACAGAAACAATGGCTATAGAAACTTTTTTTTTTTTTTTTATATTTTTTTTTTAGATGTAGAAAATGTCACGCTTTATACTCCCCAAATTGGCCGTGCTTCTTTTGTAAGGAAGAAGCGGCCCCGTCGTGGCCCTAGGAAAGCTGATGAGAGTGGGTGGCAGCTGCTGTAACCACTCACCCAGCTCCTGGCTGTCCTTTTGCGAGGCGTCTCGGAAAGAAAGGGCAGCGGGAGCAGAGGACAAGCAAGAGCTGTCCTGCCAGGCCAGGGGGGTCAGAGGGCTGTGGATTAGCCAACCCTTACCTATATTGCAAAGTGCCCCACATGCAAATTGTGCCAGATAATGATCCACGGATTTAACCTCTTGAAAAGAAAAGGAAAAAAAAAAAAATTATCTCAAAGCTAAACGCTTTCTGAGGGGGAGGAAATGATCAGTAATGATGGAAAGGCAGCTACCCCAGAGATAGGCTGAGGTAGCTGTTGACTGAACACTACAGAAAAAGTTTAGAAATACAAAAAAACCCCAAACAACCCCGTTGACTGTACGCAATTGAAATGGGGTGGGGGGGGAATTTGGGTATCCCTTTTTGGGTTTGATCGCTGTAACATCCTTTATTTTTGAAACCTGGAAGGGAGGGATTTTATCACTCCTGTCCTTTTAGAGGAAGGTGGGAATCTTTTGTGGTTTTTGGGTTGTTAACTCTTTGGGAGCCCGGCTTTGGGCCGGAGTCAGGCAGTGCGGTTTGGTGTAGTGATGGGTGAAACCTCATGTGATTTGCTATGGGAGGTCGAGCCCCAGCTCCCCCCGAGGGCCACGGTGTGTCTTCTAAGAATCAGCAGCCGGCTCTCGGGTGTCCGGTAGCGCGCCCGGCACGCAGGGCCGGTGGGGTGAGCCTGCCGGCCGCCCTCCGGGCAGCTCCCCATCTGTCCCCGTCGGTCAGGGAGCAGATTCCTCCCTGGGAACGGGGAGGACGGGCTTCCTAAAATGGGCACAACAACTGGCCCTGCCCAGCATTGCCCCCTTCTCCCCACTGCTCTCTGTCCCCCTGTGGCAGAGTTAATCCCCCACCACCTCCGCCCCCCCCGGTTTGACTGGAACAGCTGAGGGGGGCGACCCACCGGCCCAAGGCCAGGGTGGTGGGGGCCGTCCCGGGGCCCGGCTCCCCCCGCCAGCCCCGGTTCCGGCAGCTGTCCCTGCCCGCCCCAAGTGCGGAGGGAGGGAGAGGCGTTAAACGATACGGGCACATACTCCCTCCTGAAAGAGATCCCTTCAGCCCGAGATATCGATGTGGCTTCTCCCCTCTCTGTCCCTCCCTCCCCGACACCAAAGGGTTTTACTATGCTAATCCCAGCACCTGTCCCTGCCGAGGACAGCAAGAAGGGTATGGGGGTGGGGGAGGAACAGTCCCATATGTTTTTCCCTGTCCTGGATTGGGAGTGTTCCCTCTGACGCACCTAGAGCCCAGAACATATGCTCTTTTCAGATCCTAAATGCTGTTTGCTTCCTCCCATCCCCGGTGGCGGTGGCTGCGAAGATCCTGTGTCCCCCTCTTCCTGGCAGTGGCTCCGTTTGCCGCCCGGGAGTCTCCGGACGCTCCTCAGTTGAGGCTCGCAGGGCCGTTTTCAGTAGGGGATTTCTAATTTTAGGAGCCTCTGCCGCCTATGGTTGAGCGTTGCCTTGCTGGATCCCAGAAGAGAGGGGCTGAGCTGAGCCGAGCCAGGCAGCTCCTTTTTTATTTTCAGCTGAGCTAGTGTCAACCTGAGTGGCCCCAGAGGCCCGAGCCAAGCACTGCGCAGGGCTGCCAGAGTCCTTCCCACAAGGCTGAAAGACGGAGACTCGGGTTTGAAGCTTCCAGTCCTGTGTCCATTTGGCCTTCAGCTGGAGGATCTTTGGCTATGTATGGTGTGTATTGTATGGATTACCAATACCCAGTCGTCCAGGTAAGCAAAAGGACAGTGGTGACTTTATAGAGTCTTGGCGTTTGTTCTATATGTTTTTTTGGGCAAAACTGGAGCTTACGTGCTGGTTTTGTAGAAGGACACCGCTTCCGTGCTGGGCTCCTTGGCTTGGTGTGTCCCAGGCCTTGGCAGCCTGGAGGCTCTGCGGAGGGCTTTGAGGTGCCCGCTCGTAAGTGGTACTGTTCGACACTTTAACTCCAAGGGCTGTGTTGTTTAAGACTTGGGTGTTTTAATTTGCATTTTTGGCTCTTTTCTTAATTTTCTGTTTTGTTTTCAGGGGGGTTGACAGCAACGCCCTGCTCTGCAACCTAGTGTGTTTTTGTGTGCCTTTCTGCATTGTCCGGGCGCGTGTGACTTGTACGTGTGACTGCAGTCTGTCCCGCAGGGATGGCCGGCCATCTAGAGCGGCTCCTCACCTATTTTCCTTCTCCCTCCTCTGAAACCATCCACAAAACCTCCAACAAAGTCTCGTTCATCAGCTTTTCACCTTTGGAGGTTCAAAAGAGAGCAGCGCTCAGGGCAGAGCAAAGCCCGTGTTGCAGCCTCTGCTGGGGGAGGGGGCTATATTTGGAGGACACGTGAGATTTGCTGGCCCGGTGTGTGGAGTCTTGGAGAAGCCAGAGGCCGTGGGTCAGGCTCAAATATTTCTGGAGCCAAGTGAAAGATGATGTTCTCTGCGCAGTCCTTGGCTATTCAGTGTCAGCATTCCTTGTCACAGGCACCAGATGTATCCAGAAAACGTGAAACGTAGTCTGGTGGTTGAAGATTATCTACTGTGAGATACTTCAGATAGGCACTAAAGAGTATTTTGTTAGGTTACCTTGTACCGGGGTTTTTATTACGCACATGAATAGAATCCACCAGCAGAAGTGTGTCTTCTGGTTGTTAAGATTTGTTCCTGATAAATTGGTTCTTTGCACTTGAAACTTTTTTTTTTTTCTTCCCTCTGGCCTTGATCCAGCTGGCAGGTTTGCTCCACCTAAACTTGAGCCAGCACAGAAATGCAGGTAATGGGATGTTAAAATCAAAGGCTGTGCTTCCTTTCCACCTTAGTAGCAAAGGGGAATTATAGGCATAGCAAAAGAAAAAGGAAAACAAATCCTGAAACTTGCTGAAAGCGGAGTACTTGTGGCTTTCTCTTCTCTCCATTTCTACCAGTCCTATGAGTGTTAAACTAAGCATTTGGAAGTGTAAATCTAGACCACTTACTCAAAGCTAGAGGTTAGTTCTTCATCTCTGCTCTCACCAGTGTGATTTTAGTGGCCTTGACCTGCTGCCTGCTGCTTAAACATCCTTCTCCAGTTTATTTAGGATTTGAATGATAGGAGCTAACCATAAGCCATCATGTACATCTGGATGGACACAGAAGAGAATATAAAAGTGGCGCAGGTGGGCTCAGGTGGGAGCAATGAGCTTTGCCTGGTGTGGTAAGGATGGTAAGCTGTGCCCTGGCACTGCAGAGGCAGACAAGTTAAATTTGCCCATGGTTATTTCAGAATGCTTCATGGTAATGAAGTTTGAACGCATATGTGCCTGTGATGCATGAGAAATCATGAGAACTTATAAGCATTGGCATCTAGAGCTGTTCTGAATATGTTGCTTTTTGAATAAATGCAGTAAGTAGGAAGGGATGATCTCATGGCTCTGAGCTCTATGTTCTTCAGGCTTCCAGCCTTCAGCTCAAGTCGTGCTGTTCTGTGGTTTTTGCAGCATGTTCTGCAGTTTGAGTCTTTGGTTTTCCTCAGTAGAGGGTGCCAAACAGTGATGGTAAATTGGGCGGTGGTTCCATGACTTACACATAGGAGAAACTAAGTGGACATCCACCAAACTTGTTTCACTTGGCCATGAGACAACACCTGAACCTCCAGCCCTCAGTGAGGGAAGGTGAGTCGCAGAGATTCACCAATTAATTTTATCAGTCTTGTTCATTATCAGGTGTTGCTTTGTGAGCTCCAGTAGAGCCCAAGGCAACAAAGACCTCAAATGTTGCTAGGTCTTTTCACGTTTTCCATGGTATACTTTTGAAACTCTGTATCGGATGTTCATTTCAGATGTTTTTACAGCAATTGGAGCTCTTGCAGACCTGCGCTTCTTGTTGCCCAAGCACATCCATTGGAAATTAGGGCTTTTCTATTACTAAACAGGAGCAAAGGTGGATATATTCCAAGCACGGGGGAGGAGATGTTTTCTGGCCTACAATGGAGATGAAAGAGGGACACCAACAGTAGATTATACTGAAGGGAATTCCCATTCTGCTGGCACACGAGCAAAGCAGTTCTGCCAACTGGGTGGTGGGAGGCAGTGCAAGTGAGGGTTCCGCGCGTGGTTGGGCACCTCTTTTTCCTTAGAGGATTCTTTTTGATGGCAAATATTTCTAGAGGTTTCTAAGGTGAAGGCCAAAGTGGATTAGAAACGATGCTAATCTCGTTAACAGCGGTGAGGTGATGGTAGCGTGTCTGTTTCTCTGTCCTGAAGGTCTGTGCTACAGCCCTAGATCTCGGACAAGAAGTTGCCACCCCATGGCACAGAGGAGACTGAGTGGACGCAACATTTAATTTAAGTGGAGAGAATAAGGAGATTGTCCTGAGTGATTTGCTGAGGTCTGGTGAATGAGATGTACATTGCTGAAACCCCACGCTTTGTCATGACAAAGGTGTAAGGAGGTCACTGTGGGGTTTGTTGCTTTGAAATGGAATTTACACTTGACCCAGAATTGTGCTCCGGAATCTCAGGTCTGTAAAAGTAGAGGGGGGGGGAAAGAAATTCCAATACTTTCCCTGGTTTTGCAATATTGCCTGTAAACCCATAGTATCTAGGATGTGAGTTAGCAGAGAGGATGAGATAACTCGGAAAAATGTGGGCTCTGACTCAGAGCCCTGTGGGCTCCAGCCGTGGAGGCTGGCTCCTTCCCAGAGGGACCCCACACCACGGTTGACTGACTGGTGGTGCGGGGTGGCCGGCTGGTGGCTCTCTGCCTCCCTGCTCTGGTGGGACGTAAGGGCTTGCTGCTGCCTTGGTCTCAGGCTTTCCACGCCGGAGGAGCGAATTGAGCTGGGATGCGTGCTCCTGCTGGCCTTCTACCGAATTAGGAGAGAAAAGGGAGGGAGGGAGCCAGAGGTCAGCTTGCAGTGAGTGAAACTGGGAAACTGAAAAGCACCATGGGTCAGCACGGGCCGCCTGGAGAGCAGCGCAGTAGCAGAAGCCCGTGAAACAAACCCATTAGGCTTTTTCTTTTTTGATTTTCTTTTCTTTTTTTTTTTTTTGGTGTCAATTATAACTG